>CAXDID010000632.1:0-111000 GCA_963988835.1 Hexamita inflata | reverse complement strand
AGTGCTGCTTGAAAGGTATTTATTTTAAACTCTTTTAAATAACTTATTACAGGTGTAGCTTATTATTTATTCAATACAATATGTTATCTTCCATTATATAAATTTACAAATAGTTAAAAACAACATAGGTAGCATGCTAAAATACTATTTTAGTAAATGGAAGCGTATATAATTACTGTTAAAAGACATAAATATTAAATTAAATTATTCTTAATAATAAAATGCATCTAAATCAGTAATCAAATTAAATATTTATATATACAACAAGTACCAAAGAGTCTTATATATAAGCTGAAGTAAACAACATAAATATTAATACTTTCACAGTCTTTGGTTTCAATAATAATATTAGTACAGTTATGAATTCAGTTATTAATATTTCATTATAATTTCAGGTTATGAAAGGCGCACTACTATGTACAATTTGTGATGTGACAGTCACTAGTTCAACTATTATATTTGTTGCAAATGGCTAATAATTATCTGGACTGCTTTTAGAATCAAAATAATTAATAATAATTACATTCAGCTTTATTCAATATAAATTTGTGAGTTCATAATCGTCAGGCATTGTTAATGTAATTAATACATAAGTACTAAATTTCAGTATTATGGAATCTAAAATATCAGGTTATAATTTCTTTGTTACTAATACCACAGGATATATTTCGGCAATAATCAACTATAACTTACAAATATATTTCACTAATCTAGAAGTTTGTGTAATTAATACACTCATGTTTGGTTTGGTAAGTTAAAATGTAATAATTGAATAAATTGGAATTGAAAGTTTATAATGTTATGACATTTGTGGTAGCATAATATTAGCTTACGGATTGTGTGTTGACTAATTCAACTATAGTCAAATATATAATGGTGTCTATGAATGTAAATATCCATTCGAATATAGTATCAATCAATGTATTTGCGCAGAAGGATATTTGCTGAACGATTCGAAATGCTTGAGTATTATAAACGAATTAACAAATATACAATCAAGTATCACATAAGGCAATTACTAAATATCGGATCTTTAACAAAATATAAACATCCTGGAATTAACATAAATCGAAATGTACAAAAATATAAATCAGTACATTTATGATAATATTTCAGTTTTGGATAAACAGATAGCAGATAATATAACTGTATAAAATTAGAAAATATTTACTGAAGATAACAAACTACTACAAAAATTAATCGACAACTCTTCCGCTTTGGAAGACAGAATTATATCAAATGCATCTATGATATATTTGAGAATAGCTGATAACATAACGATACTGAACAACAAAATTTCTTAAGTTATTATTAGTAACTTCACAACGCTTGATAAAAGAATACTTGATAATGTCACTGCGATAAATTAATCAATATTAACTGGATATAATATTTTACTTTAGAATATTATTGACAATTCAACTCATTTGGATCAAAGAATATTCTAAAACGTTTCTAATTTGAACTCTCTAATTGTTAATACAACAGCGAAACTAACTCAAAATATCTTTGATAACACAACTAATTTGGACAAAAGAATAGTTGAAAATATCACAAACGTTTATTCAACCATTTCTTCTGGAAATTCTAAATTACTGTAAAATATAGTAGACAACTCAACAACCTTAGATAACAGAATATTAAACAATATCACAAGTTTAAACAACAACTTTACATAAAATATTACCACAATAAACATGTTAATCCAATAATTGTAAGGCCAAATAGATTTGCTGTAAAACAAGCAAGACAAGCTGCCACTTGAAATGCTCGACAACATATTTTAGCAAGAGAACTACGAATCCACTGAGTTGTGGATGGTATGCGGATAACCTGCATTCATTCAAACGTTCGATATCACTTCCGTCACCAACACTATAACCGCATCGAACTTCACGAATGGTTCTGTGTTTGGCTCTCTTATTAATGTACAAAGCACGTTCATTGATATTCAAGGCGGTGTTTACGTTTCTATTGTACAACCATTGTTCGCTGCTCAAAACTAGTTCTATAACATCAAAGTGCAAATTGGAACCTAAATAGTTGAAAGCGGTCAAATATTATCGAGCAATAAAGCCATAATTATCAATCAACTTAGCGTACTATCAAAAGTGGGAACTATAATAACCATAAATTCTTTGCTCTAACTTAATATCCTTCAAACTCAATCTGTAAATTTAAATATTAAAGACATGAAGATCAACCTTGACGTTGAAGACTCTATAGGTAGTTTAAGTCTCGTTGGATCCATCACAGGACAGATGAACATCATCAACTATGAAGTTTCTGGGACGTACGAAACACAGGGCAGCGTGAGTCTGGGAGCTTCTTCTTTGATTTCTAGTAATGTTATGATTAAACATGTGAACTTTATGCCTTACTCATTCATTTATGGGAATCAGTCATCTTATTTGTTCAGAATCGTAAGTTCAAGTATGATTGAAATATCAAGAAGCACAATTATTGTTGGCAATCAATCGGCTTAATTAATTTTGGGTTCTTTAACCACTACGAGCACGTAATAATAGCAATTCGGTGGGTTAGTTTCACAAATGACCGCAACAAGATTAATAGTAGCAGAAATTTCTTACTTCTCCAACTTCACGTGTACAACACAATTCATGGCGAAATCTGGACTGCTTCTCGGCATGTCTATTTCTGCTTCCAGCTAGGTGATTTTTTAGGGTCTGTGTGCTCAATTAACAATAGATGCAAATTCCGTATTCAATTAATTTGGTGTCATCGGATATGTTGAAGGAAATGTTACAGTAAAACAGGCCAATATAGTTACTAATATTAACACTGTAACAATGAACTATTTAGGCGTTGTCGGAAATATAGCAAGCCTTAGCAAACTATCTTGTTTTTCAGATTTATTATTACAGTAACGACTTCAGTTTACTTCTGGTGGAAGCAACTCTGCCTTGGTTGGATATCTATAAGCATAAACTTCGAAACTCACTAATATTCAATTAAATAACAATCTTTAAAACGGAACAGGTGTATATGGTGGCTTTATAGCGCTATCCAAGAGCGATATATCAATAAGTGATAGTGTAGTAAGCAATTCAACTACGATTTCTACAGGGTATTCTAGTGCCGTAATAGGTTAATCTACTATTAGTTCAATTGTGTAAAATATATTAATCGTTAATAATTTTATAAATTCTAGTTAATAGGTTGGGAGCGTATTTGGATTCGCTGACTCGGACGTAACCATACGAAATGGAGAAATATAATATATTACCTTAATTTCTAAATAGAATTTGGGTGGCTACATTGGAATCGTTTTATTAGGTCGTCAAGTGTCTGTTTAAAACGCAAATTCGTCTGATATATTAATTTTAAGCCTAGCAGCTAGTTCTGCTGGTATAATTATTGGATTAACAAATGCTAATAATACTGTGACAGGTTCATGCTCTTAAAATGCAAACATTTCAACTTTAAACGGTGGAATTGGATCTGGAGGTATAATTGGCTATTCTGTAATTAATGCGACAGTCATAGACTGTCATTCGACAAATATATTATTAAATTCGTCAACTAATGGAACTGGTGGTATAATTGGTCAGAATAATATTTCGCTTATTGTAGAGTGTTCGGTAATAAATATCTAAATTATGTCAACTTTACCAGCAGGAGGTATTACTGGATTTCAAAATAGTAATTCAATAATAATTAGTTGTCATTCATCCAATAACTCTATATACTCTACATCATATGTTGGTGGGATTATAGGGAGATCTTTCATATTTACATAAGTACAAAACTCATCATCATTAAACTGCAGTATAACGTCAAGTACTATTGTAGCTGGAGGTATATTCGGAATAAGTTGTTCTGTTGTAATTAATTCATGTTTGGTTAACTATTTGACTACTGAATCAGGAGCTCAATCAGGAGGCATTATTGGAATTACAGCTAATTCTGATGGTTCAATACAAATATCGAACGTATCAGTTTAAAATATTTTTATGCATTGTATAAATGGGAATTCAGTTGGAAGTATAATCGGAATTGTATATATTGACTCTATCATTAATGGAGCGAAAATTAAAAATATAACAATAGTAACATCTGCAGCAACTGGTATAGGTGGTGTGATAGGATATTCACTTGCGAATATACAAATGATTAATTGTATCGTTGATAATTTGAACATAAACTCAACAGCGGCCGCTGGAGGTATTATTGGATACTCCAATATAACTTCAATAATTAATTGTTCGGTGGCTAATTCCTTTATTAACTCAACCTCGAGCATAGGCGGTATTATGGGTCATTAGATTGCAAACACTACTCTTGTCGATAGTCAAACTCTAATTCAGAACGCTACTGTTAGAAATACATCACTTTCTTCATCAGGCTATACTGGTGGCTTGATCGGTTACTATGCCAGTTCCATCCACGATCTGTTCCTAAAAACTTCCATTGTAAGTTCTATAGCTATAACAAGCAAGGTCTCCTCTGGAATAATAGTTGGAAGATCGATTTTGTCATCATATTCTGTTTCCACTTCTAGTTCGGAAGGCGTGAACACGATCAACAGCGTGGTACAAGCGAATTGCGACAGTTTCATCTTCACCACGAATGTAAAAGGTTGTTGAGTGATAAAGGTTGCAGTGATTTCAGTTTTTAAATTATAATAACGATTAATTATATTTGCTTATAAGGGAGTTACAAATTAATAAGTTAAAAGCAAATAAAAGCAAAACGTTAACTGTTAAATTTCGAATTTGAATTGATTAACAGTCAAAAACGGGTTAAATCAAATAATATTTGTGACTTACTTATAAGGGAGTTTTACATGATGATTATAAACGAGTTATTTTTATTAGTTAACCTTTTATAAGCACCTCCCTTACAAGCAAGTAAGTATTATTATTGTTATTTCTTTATTTACAGTTATTCTGTTATTTTAATAAAATACTTTGTCTTATAAAATGAAAAACCGAAACAAGCAACTAAACGTTAAAATAAATCGATTCGCTCGTTTATTCGTGTTCTGATAGTTTGATATTCGTTTTTAAATTATTAGGTGAACTATTTATCGTCAATTCACGTATAAACGCGATGTACCAAAATAGACCCACTCCAATACAAAAACTATACTAAAATGTTGAAGCCGAACCGAATCTAAACTAAATCAAGAGTCATCGCGCCCATGAACTATTCAAGGTCATTTAACAAAATAAACTATCAACTAATGAATTAGTTTATTGAAGAGTCTGAAATATCAGTTGCGAATCAAAAGTAATAATTTGAAGCCTCAGCAACGGACTACGATTACATTGAAATAATATCAGGCGAGAAGTTCGTTGAAATATTGCATTAATTCTTGTGAATATGCTATCTAGTTGTTATACAAATGAAATCAGTATTATTAGTGAGATCGTTCATTGAAATACCATATGAATATGACGTGATATCACATTTTAAAGCTAAATATTATTAATTTATACTTTTACTAGATCTCCCTACTCAACCAAAAGCTGTTATCAACAAAAAGATCTCCAAAACAAACTCCATTAGCCCGAAATAGCTAACGGAGAGTCTGTGAGGATGTTTGTGTGATAAAGACTGAGAGTGCGAAATATTTGGTTAGAGAGAAATATGTATTCTTATTGATCTGGTTTAGAAAGTAGAGGAAATATGATGATGTTTTCTTCATATACAAGAGTATATTTGAATACCACTCACTTTTCATTTGCGCTATATTTGAAATTTTGTTGATTATCCTAAGCTAGTTCAGCACTTGAACTTGCGTTAAAGACCTCGGAAGTTATCTTTGTAACTATCTTTGGGATGGGTGGTATGATAATCTTTAAATAAAAGTATATTACTACCTGTTAAGTTAGTGTTTCAAGACTTTCACATTCATATAAAGCTAAAAATAATATTAAATAATAAAAAATAGTATAACGAATATATTTCCACATCAATTATGATATAAATGCTCCATAAACACAGACTATTTCCTGAAACAGACATATATTTATAAACCAAAGATACAAGTATAGATTTTATATACTAGGACCAGATATTCAACACAAATTTCGCTGATATGCTTATATAATATTAATAAGTATATTAACAATTCAACAACTAATATTGCTCTAAATATTATTCTATGAGTGTATGCAAAGGAAATATATACTGTTAGTACAGCCGTAATATTTATTAATTTACTTAGAAGCAACCTAAATATATAACAGAAATACCATTACTACAGTTTACGGAAGCTAGTTCAGTTTATAGCAGAATGTTCAGCTTTAATAATGAGTTATATGTCCATGATAACGATAAGTGCTTGTATATTCTTCACAACAACAAACTGAAGTTGGTGAAAGAATGCTATGGAAGTTTCTTTCAGTTTTGCAACAACATCATAATATTCGATCAGAACAAACAGGAAATATCGTTCATGAAAGACGATTTAAGTTATCAGCTGTTGTGTAAAACTGAAAATGCTGTGAATGTTTCTTTGGCTCAAGGTGGAACTTTTATTGTTCACTCAAGTAATTGCTAAACTGTTTACGTCGTTGACATGATAAACAAAAGAGTTGTGATGAACTCTGATATAAGCCTCAAACACAAATTTGGAGATGGGCCATCAATATTTTAGCTTTTGGTGTAAGGAAGTTCGGGAATTCAACTATGCGATCAGAAGTTAATTGAGCTGTTCGGAGATCAGTTTCCTTTGCAGGTTTAAAACGCATTTTCAGAATATATTTATAGTTTAGGAGAAATTTATAAACAATTCTTGTGCTAAATGCTTCAAAGTAAAGGTATTATTCCACCATAATAATTATATCTTTCAATAATTTAATAAAGACGTGTTAATGAACTAGAGACTCTCAAATTTTGGCAATTGCGTCATTTAATTTGTCTCAAACCAAATGTGTTCTTTGCGTTTGAAGATGGTTATTATTACTTTATAGACCGTAAATCGAGAATTTTGATGAAACATAGTGTAGCACATGATAATAAGAACAATTACATAGATGCGTGTTATTCTGGTTACAAGATGGAATTAACAAATTACTAAAAGTTATAAAGCTGTACCTCTCATTTGTACCAATCTGTATTGTGCAATGGTGAGATTTATGTATTGATATCTACGGATTTAACCAAACTCACCCCTTCGCTTAAGTAAATAAATATATGCTCAATTTCTCCATTAAAGCTAAATTTTGAAAGTTAGTTGTATGCCTGTATATTCACACTAAACGGAATCGTTTATATTCTAAATAATTCATCAATTTATAAGTTAGTTGATGAAAAGCTCGTTTTTGTAAAATAGTTCTTTGGTTAAGTTTATTAATTCTGTGACATTGTTTTCGTATTCAATATTTTGAATCAAGAAATCTGCAAAATGGACAATGACTTAAATTAAACTCAGATTGTTAAAACCAAAAACGCCTTCTGGGTCTCTTTCTCAAGCGGGTTGCTGGTTGTTCACACGGAACACTGCGAGCACGTCTGGGTGGTAAACATGAGCAACTCAAAGGTGAGGGTTTTCAAAAACGGAGTAAAACTGCACTACAACAACATTTAGTAATACATTGGAATTGGAAAACACGGGCTGGAGCTGGAGATGTTCAACGCAGAAAACGAGGAACTTGATGCATACCACAGCTAATTTATGAACAAACAAAATTAAAGCGTGATAGAGAAACTTACCTTCGAATACTTATATAGAAATTAAATGGACACAGTTACTAAAGATATTGAAATTTGTTCGTAAAATATTGAAATTCTAACTAAGTATGTGAAACAAAAATAGATCGCATTCACGCAATAACTGGAGAAAACAACTGATTTATATGAAAATCTTTGCCAACGCTTTGAAATCTTTGCTAACTGCTAAACTTAGTAATGAATGATTTAATTATAATACAAATATAAATGGAAATATATATTTAAACTTTCTCTCACTAAACAATTATTCCACCTTTCACATATTTACCAACTCCATCATAATGAATTTATTGGCTCATCACAATCCCTTATTCATCAGGAAGATATTCTAATATATCAATAGCTGGACCATCTACTATAACATACAAGTCATTTACCATTAAACACTTAAATTTTCCTGTTGCAATTTTAGCTTATAAAATACCATAATCTTTGATAATCTATATAGTGGTTTTTATATCTTTATCAGTTGATGCATATAAATTATTTTATCCCACTTTCAAAATTGTCATGTGTTTATCTAAATAATTAATAAATTCATTTGACGTATCATATATTTTCATTATAATACCATTAAAGAACAATATTGGTTATACAGAATGTTTAGATAACTTTTCAATAAAGTATTGTTGTACTTTTAATGCAAATAATGATTCTTAATTATATACATTGTTACAATCTATATTTATAAATTCAACTTGTGAATTCTATTATATTTTTTAGTGTAATTCAATACATTACTTTGATTATTTTAAATATTGTAATTTGGTACACATCTAAAGCTATTGATGTGTTGGTATTTTTAGGTCTTCTAAGTACGAGTTATATATTTTTTCTTACAATTCTACATTTATACTTTTAGAAATAAGATCAATCAAAAATTAAATAAATTTAACAACATCGTATAGTAATATACATAGGGCGACTATTATCGATTACTAAGCGATTCTAGCATAACTCCAAATTTATAAAATATAGTATATTAGAATATATATGTGCTTAATTTGGTGCTAAATCGTCATATCAAGTGTATTTTGTGTATTTGTTACCAATACTTGTGTTATATTCCATATTTTTGAAAATAATATGTACTTATCTTAGTGTAAATATACCAGTTTCTTTTCTAAATTTAATGAAAAAACCAAAACAGAAGTTACATATTGCTGTTATAGTATATGTGATAAACGAATACTTGCTTGAATAATGAAAGTTAGAATTTTTTACTTTGGTTTAATATTGATAATTTTATGTTCTGTAGCATACATAATGCCATAAACTACCAAGTCAATAAAAATAATAATTGCCTATAAAGACAATACACATTTACCAATATAATTAGTTTCAAATTTTTATTACGTTAAATTTCTATATTCTACTTTTAGTGTTTCATACATGATTTAAGAATTTATTAATTAAGTAAATAATGCTAATAAATAAACTGGTCTTGGAATTTAAAATTTTATATACTTTTCTTAATTTTTCAAAAAATTTAAATGATATTTACATTTATCTATAATTTATTAGATCTTTTATTTATTAGAAATTGGTGTACATTATATATTATCTGTTCCAGATAATGATATTTGCATTTATGGTAATTCAATAAGTTTTTTCATTAGCTATTACTGATTATAAAACATAGTATCATCAAAAGCGTTGGCATTATTGTTATCACAGCTATTTTCCGCACTATTTGCTTCACTAGTAACAGCTGTTTATTGCTAACTGGCCAAATATTTAAATATATTAGATTTATCATCATAAATATTATTTTAACTATTTTCTGATGTTTCTGATTCATTTTCAGTATCGTAGCTCACTTATGTAGATTACAACGTATCTGATTAAAAACTAATAACACTAGAACTTCTTTAACCAGGTTATTTATTTGATTAAATTTTAACTTCATCTAAAATATATTTAGATGATTTAAATATTTTATCTTTTACTAACACTCTACATATTTGTTGGTTTTCAATAGAATAATCAGTAAGCTCAAATTATATGTGAATATATTTAAAATCGATTGTTTTGTTAGTTAGTTTTAAAACGAAACTTTAGGGTAATATTTTAATTTTGTTATCAAGAAACTATGAAACTTTTTGAGCATACTATTTAGCATCAATCACATTGTACTTTGATGACTACTTTCCAAAAGTAATAGAATTTGAACCGAATACAACACCACAACTTAATTTAATATTAAGTGTTTCAGCATATTAAATTGATAAATGACAAAACTCTATGCATTTTATATATGCGTTTCTTAATTCATACAGTGTACAATTACATGATAATTATAAACAACCATGTTCTAAGTTATCGCATTCAATATCATAAGTGTTCATTAATATCTATGCATACTAAATAAATTTTATAAGTTATTCGATTTATTACGAATTTTAAGAAAATTAAAATGAAATACAGATTGTATTTTAAAACTTAATATATTAATTAGTTGTTTAACGCTGCCTATTAACTTAAACACCATCTAAATTAATTTAGTCTAGTATTTTTCTTTCGTTATTTGGATTAATCAGAGAGTTTTATCTCAATTAGAGTACAATTTTTAAAGTAATATAAATAGTCATTTATAATATTTATTCCTATTTTGAAGTTGACGTATTACTAAAGTAGTGGAAATACAAAATAGAATAAGTAATTTATATTAGTAAGTTTCTAAAATATTAAGTTTTGTTAACATAATAATATAATGCCACGATTTCAATTACAAAAATTACCATGGTATCCGCTAATAGCAACATACCTCTTGAAATTGGCTAAACATATTTTAAAAGAATAAATACAATTGATTCCTATTCAATGAATTATTGTTGATAATTTAATAAATTATCGTTAATTTTTTAAGTTAATATTCTATTTATGTTTAAAAGTAATGATATTAATTTAATTAGAATATATTAAGCTAAAACAACGTTGTCTCTTATCATATGTTTAGAGAATATTACTTATAACGTTTCAATAATTATACATGTTACGCATATGTAAAGTGTCATCTTTTTATTCAAATGATTGATCTCCATTTAGAGGTGGCTAATATTATATAACAATTATGATTTAATTAAATCTATCCCGCGTATTAAACAGTTTAATGTGTTTGTTTAAAATAATTTGTTTAAAAATAATTTGTTTAATAAGATTTAAACATTTTTCAATACATAACGAATCAATAGAATATCATATATTACACTTAAATGATCTTAAACGTATCAAGCATAAATAAATGCATTTTGTAAAATCAGTAGCAGCGCCGGCGAAGCCCAAGGCAACAGTACACTGGATCGGACGGGCTCGAAGTAAATGTTGACAATTGAAGACTTGGAGCATGAGCGAGTGAGATATGGTATTTTAAATGGTATTTTAAATATGGTAGCGTACTGATATATTGTTAATAATTTAGTAAGATTTAGAAAGCATTACGATATTTTAAATTCTAAAATATATATTTTAATACTAAACGTTATACATTTTGAAAAATCTTTTCACTCCATCCTCTACAAAATGAGTGACGAACAACTTAAAGCTTTAATAGAAACTCTACCAAATTCGTGGTTCACGTAATCAGCTGACGTCATACTTTCACTAGAGAACCGTGCTTAAAATGAACCAGCTTCAGTCATTCTTCATGACTACCTTGCTCATTACTTCCATTTAGCTGGAGACTATGAAAAGGCTGCTTTTTATGCCATTCACAGAGAACCATAAACACAGCTTACTCAAAAGGATTTATTTAGTCAAGCTGTTGTTTAAACTATCCTTGATTTTTATATTTTCAAGAATGGTGGAGGTCTTAATGGAACTTGCATTAGTCAAGCCGAACCATCTCAGCTCTAGATAAATACCACATACAATGCCAGCTCTAATATTTACCAAACAGCAAAGACTCCAGCACCAATACAGATTAAAAAACAATTCTGGCTTCTTGAATAAGTTAATGAAGAAAAGATCCAGTTAGTCATAAAGTAAGTTATAGAAAATTCAAGCCAAGAATCTGTTCTGAGCTTTAAAGTTCACGTTAAACAACTTACTGAACAAGATATTGATAACATGTCAGAAGAACATCTTAAATTGATTAAATAGGATATCATGGTTCATGATGATTACGAGTATAAACGCAAAATGTTGCAGAAAATGGCTGACCTGTACCTTACTAAGGAAAACTATGTTCAGGCTGTTGATTGTGTTATCCTCAGCAGAGATGCTAAATATGCTGCAAAGTTCATATTAGATTTTCTTGAACAAGGAAAAGTAGAATTTGCTATTTAAACCGCATTCAACTTCCAAGAAAAGCTTCCATTACAAATTGTTATGGATACACAATACACATTGAATTAAACTGAACAAAAAAGCGACATTTTGAACCTCATAGTCAATGAAATTCTATCTGGTAAGATTTCAACCCAGCTCTATTTAGATTTTATGCAATTAAATCAACATATTGACAGATCAGCTCTCAGAGAGCTCACTAAATCTGCTCAAAATGCAGAGTCTTTCTCCGCTTGCTTCTCAATGCATGCTTTGATGACAATTTCTACATTATAGTATGAGCACAAAGAAAATTTAGTTGCAAGATTGCAAAAATATCCACTTTTAGGCTTCTACTCTCAAATTGGGTTGATATTTAGAGGACACTATGAATTACCAGATGTTTACAAGCGTTTGTTTGATAACATCGCTGCTGCTGATCCATACAAATTAGGTGGTGCCATTCTTGGTATGGCTTATTAACTTGTTGGTACAAACGGTCAAGATAACAATGCTTTAATTAAGCTTTTAGAGCTTAATGATCAAGTTAGCACCATTAGCCAAGACAAAAGAGCTCCAGTCATTTATGGATTGGCTCTTGCTTCTGGTTTAATAACCTTGGGTCAATCAAGTGACGAAATAAACAAACTTATTTCCCAGCACTTCGGCGAAGACGTTGATCAAAACTTTGGTATTTTGTTAGGTCTTGGTTTGAGCAACTTCGGTCAAATTAAATTCTTCTAAGACGAGATTTGCTAATAGGTCATATAGAGACTTGCTTCTGAAAAAGAAAGAGAGCGTCAAGCAGCTGCTTTATGCTTGGCCATGATGTGCTACGGCAATGAGAGCAAGGCGGAGGAGATTATTCAGCTTTTGTTGAATTATGCCGCTTAGAACCAGAGTCAGTTCAGCGAAACTGCTATGCACTACGCTGGTGTTGCCATTGGTCTTGCTTACTTCCAAACTGACAATGTGCAGCAGTGCCAGCGTTTATTGCTCTTGGCCAATCAACTTTAGAGAACGCAGGGTGCCAAGCTCACCATTGAGAGCTTGGGTATGATTCTCAAGCCTACTACGCAAGCCTTTTCATTGTTGCAGATGTGCACTCGTTCTTTCGATTCTTAGGTTAGAGCTGGTGCTTGTGTAGCGTTGGGCTAGGTTTTCGCCACCAGTGGAAACATGAAGGTGGTTGAGTGCTTGTGCAAGATGATGTCCGACCAGGACGAGCAGGTGCGTGCGTCCGCCATTATAGGCCAATCGTTCGTACTGTAGTCCATTTGCGGTTCTGAGATCCCGGACGCTCAGAAGATTGAGTATACCGAGCCAGTTGGCGACCGCCAGAAGAACACCCTTTATAAATGCGATTACAAGGACGACGCCGAGTGGGAGATGGTTAAAAACCAATAAAAGGTGCTCAAGACCCCGAGCCCGTTATCCGAGCGCTACAAAGAAAATTATTCTAACAAATTAGCTTAACGTTTAACCCTTAACGAGTACACCACATAATTCAGGCGTGACCTTGTTAAAGAAGATGAAGCACACCTATTAACTCAACGTGCACAGATGCTCTCAGTGGGCATAATGAACGCAGGTGGTCTGAACCTCTCATTTAAACTGTAAAATGATCTTCACGCTGCCGCTCACGTTCTCTTCCTGAATTCCTTCACCTGGTTCCCTTTGCAGTCCATTATTGGCCTCTGTTTTGAACCGGATTTCGTGTCCATGGTCATGTTCGAGAACGGTGAGCTGCAGAAAGTTGAGCCCGTTCTCGCTGTACCAAACACACTGATAAAGAAGCACGGGTACTCAGTACTTAGTAAGGAGGTAAAGTAAACTGAGCTTGAGTAATACGTTTAGAAAGCAAGACTGAGCTAGTAGGATCTGAAGGATGAGAAGAAGAGCGCGCAGAGGTTCAACTTTATGAGACAGGTTAGGGATATCGCAATGGAGGAGTTCATCAGGCAAGCGAATAACGTTAAACTTGCTGATGTACTCGCAGGGCAGGACAAAACCACCAAAGAAGTCGAAGAAGACTACGAAATACTACAAGCACCAGTGAGAATCACAGAAGAAATGGTCGGACAAGTACAAATGGTCACCGGAGGAGGATACGAAGTCGTCTTCGGAGCACTCAAAAGAGGCGTCGTCGTCGTCAGAGAAGAAGAGTGATGGTTCAATTCAAAATAGTTTAAATAATATAAATAGATAGTTTAAACATAATCAATATTTTTGGACCAACTTCTGCAATTACTTTTCACTCCAATGAACATTCAGAAGTACTGGGAACAACCCCCTTTAATCAATAATTGGACTCTGTTTTGAACCGGATTTCGTGTCCATGGTCATGTTCGAGAACGGTGAGCTGCAGAAAGTTGAGCCCGTTCTCGCTGTTCCAAACACACTGATAAAGAAGCACGGGTACTCAGTACTTAGTAAAGAAGTTAAATAGACTGAATTAGAATAGTATGTGTAGAAAGCAAGACTGAGCTAGTAAGATCTGAAGGATGAGAAGAAGAGCGCGCAGAGGTTCAACTTTATGAGGCAAGTTAGGGATATTGCAATGGAGGAGTTCATCAGGCAAGCGAACAATGTCAAGTTAGCGGATGTACTCGCAGGGCAGGACAAAACCACCAAAGAAGTAGAAGAAGACTACGAAATACTACAAGCACCAGTGAGAATCACAGAAGAAATGGTAGGACAAGTACAAATGGTCACCGGAGGAGGATACGAAGTCGTCTTCGGAGCACTCAAAAGAGGCGTCGTCGTCGTCAGAGAAGAAGAGTGATGGTTCAATTCAAAATAGTTTAAATAATATAAATAGATAGTTTAAACATAATCAATATTTTTGGACCAACTTCTGCAATTACTTTTCACTCCAATGAACATTCAGAAGTACTGGGAACAACCCCCTTTAGTCAATTATTGGCCTCTGTTTTGAACCGGATTTCGTGTCCATGGTCATGTTCGAGAACAGTGAGCTGCAGAAAGTTGAGCCCGTTCTCGCTGTTCCAAACACACTGATAAAGAAGCACGGGTACTCAGTACTTAGTAAAGAAGTTAAATAGACTGAATTAGAATAGTATGTGTAGAAAGCAAGATTGAGCTAGCAAGATTTGAAGGATGAGAAGAAGAGCGCGCAGAGGTTCAACTTTATGAGGCAAGTTAGGGATATTGCAATGGAGGAGTTCATCAGGCAAGCGAACAATGTCAAGTTAGCGGATGTACTCGCAGGGCAGGACAAAACCACCAAAGAAGTCGAAGAAGACTACGAAATACTACAAGCACCAGTGAGAATCACAGAAGAAATGGTCGGACAAGTACAAATGGTCACCGGAGGAGGATACGAAGTCGTCTTCGGAGCACTCAAAAGAGGCGTCGTCGTCGTCAGAGAAGAAGAGTGATGGTTCAATTCAAAATAGTTTAAATAATATAAATAGATAGTTTAAATACAATCAATATTTTTGGACCAACTTCTGCAATTACTTTTCACTCCGCCAATGAACATTCAGAAGTACTGGCAACAACCCCCTTTAATCAATAATTGGCCTCTGTTTTGAACCGGATTTCGTGTCCATGGTCATGTTCGAGAACGGTGAGCTGCAGAAAGTTGAGCCCGTTCTGGCTGTTCCAAACCAATTAATTAAGAAGCACGGGTACTCAGTACTTAGTAAGGAAGTAAAGTAAACAGAATTAGAATAGTATGTGTAGAAAGCAAGGCTTAGTTAACAGGATTTGAAGGATGAGAAGAAGAGCGCGCAGAGGTTCAACTTTATGAGATAAGTTAGAGATATTGCAATGGAGGAGTTCATCAGGCAAGCGAACAATGTCAAGTTAGCGGATGTACTCGCAGGGCAGGACAAAACCACCAAAGAAGTCGAAGAAGACTACGAAATACTACAAGCACCAGTGAGAATCACAGAAGAAATGGTCGGACAAGTACAAATGGTCACCGGAGGAGGATACGAAGTCGTCTTCGGAGCACTCAAAAGAGGCGTCGTCGTCGTCAGAGAAGAAGAGTGATGGTTCAATTCAAAATAGTTTAAATAATATAAATAGATAGTTTAAACATAATCAATATTTTTGGACCAACTTCTGCAATTACTTTTCACTCCAATGAACATTCAGAAGTACTGGGAACAACCCCCTTTAGTCAATTATTGGCCTCTGTTTTGAACCGGATTTCGTGTCCATGGTCATGTTCGAGAACGGTGAGCTGCAGAAAGTTGAGCCCGTTCTCGCTGTTCCAAACACACTGATAAAAAAGCACGGGTACTCAGTACTTAGTAAAGAAGTTAAATAGACTGAATTAGAATAGTATGTGTAGAAAGCAAGACTGAGCTAGTAAGATCTGAAGGATGAGAAGAAGAGCGCGCAGAGGTTCAACTTTATGAGGCAAGTTAGGGATATTGCAATGGAGGAGTTCATCAGGCAAGCGAACAATGTCAAGTTAGCGGATGTACTCGCAGGGCAGGACAAAACCACCAAAGAAGTAGAAGAAGACTACGAAATACTACAAGCACCAGTGAGAATCACAGAAGAAATGGTAGGACAAGTACAAATGGTCACCGGAGGAGGATACGAAGTCGTCTTCGGAGCACTCAAAAGAGGCGTCGTCGTCGTCAGAGAAGAAGAGTGATGGTTTCAATTCAAAATAGTTTAAATAATATAAATAGATAGTTTAAATACAATCAATATTTTTGGACCAACTTCTGCAATTACTTTTCACTCCAATGAACATTCAGAAGTACTGGGAACAACCCCCTTTAGTCAATTATTGGCCTCTGTTTTGAACCGGATTTCGTGTCCATGGTCATGTTCGAGAACGGTGAGCTGCAGAAAGTTGAGCCCGTTCTCGCTGTACCAAATCAATTAATAAAGAAGCACGGGTACTCAGTTTTGAGTAAGGAGGTTAAATAGACTGAGCTTGAGTAATACGTATAAAAAGCAAGACTGAGCTAGTAAGATTTGAAAGATGAGAAGAAGAGCGCGCAGAGGTTCAACTTTATGAGATAAGTGCGGGATATCGCAATGGAGGAGTTCATCAGGCAAGCAAACAATGTTAAACTAGCTGACGTACTCGCAGGGCAGGACAAAACCACCAAAGAAGTAGAAGAAGACTACGAAATACTACAAGCACCAGTGAGAATCACAGAAGAAATGGTCGGACAAGTACAAATGGTCACCGGAGGAGGATACGAAGTCGTCTTCGGAGCACTCAAAAGAGGCGTCGTCGTCGTCAGAGAAGAAGAGTGATTTACTCTATTCAAAATAGTTTAAATAATATAAATAGATAGTTTAAATACAAATAATATTTTTGGACCAACTTCTGCAATTACTTTTCACTCCACCAATGAACATTCAGAAGTACTGGCAACAATTAAAAAGCAATGTTGCACTCATTAACGAATATAACGTTGATAAATAACCGTCAGTTGCCGTGTCCAAAGCATTTTTCTATTTAGATGAAATAGATTCTGCTATTTCTGTATTAAACGAAATACAGTCCAAAGAAGCAGAAGATTGCAAAAAGTGGAAGTAAATTCTCGAAGAAACCATTTCGCAGAATACTCAAGGCAAGTTTAACTGGAAGTAAATGATTACGGAAGCAAAGAACAATTAGCCAATAACCTTCCATAAATATCAAAACTCTTAATTGGAGGAATTCAGCGATGAAGAATTCGGAAGGGGTGTTAAAGCAACCGCTGACATCCCAATGGGAACAATTCTATATGCCGAAAGGGCGTTTTTGCTTGGTGATGAGGATTTTATGTTCTAGTAGTTGAAACTCAAGCAAGAAATTTGCAAATCATCTGTTAATCAATATTTAAAATTGAATGGTGGCTCAACACTTTCAAGAGAGGATTTGAAGAGTAAATTTAATAGAAATTCGTTCGGGATGTCTTTATTGCTTTAAAACGGATTAGTGTGTGAGTAAGAGATGGAAACTGCGTTTGTGCTAACTCCAGCTTTAATTAACCACTCTTGCACTCCGAATTGCAACTGGTACTTTTTGGGCGATATTCAATTCATGGTGAGTACTATGCATATTAAATAGGGCGAATAGGTTTTTACGTGCTATTTCCACCCTAGTTAGTCCAGTTACTTGCTTAAGTAATAGTATTTGGAGAGCGGGTACAAATTCACGTGTAAGTGCTAGTTCTGCACAAACTCAAGCGAATCTTTGTTAAAATAACTAGATACAATCAAAATATAACTAAATTAATTAGTATAAGAAGCGGAAACAGCTGGATGCAAATCATAAATAGCTTAAAATGCAGTCATTAAAATTTAAAACATAATAAAGCAAACTTAAACATTATTTAAATCGTAAAATATTGAAACAAATGCCTTAATACTATATACTTACTCTGATTTAAGCTATGTACAGAGCATTCTGAACCATTAATTTGAAAATGCGCTTAAAACTGAGTGCACCGCGCTATCAACAATGCATTTTGACCCGGAATAAGCTTCGTTTGGAAAGGTCTAAACGCAAAATTAATCATATTTGACTGCTGACATTTTAATTAACGCATTTAATATTTAAACTTAACTGCACTTTTTAAAGAGCCCAAACGCAAAAAGATAAAACTGGAAACAATTCACGAAATTAATATTTTAATTAATTACAGGGGGATGCGATTAGTTTGAGATATGCTGTGCAGCCAGATTGGAGTAGGCTGGTGTTAAGTGAAAATTCAATTTATATGATACATGTACTTCTTTTCTTAAGTTTATTTTTAATGTATTATAAAATAATTGAAAATAATCACTACTACATGCACGTAATATAAAATTACTCGTTAATGTGTTTCTTAACATTTTAAGATAAAACTAAATTTTGTGTATTTGTCACACTTTTTTATGATTATACTGTGGGTTTCAATTTTAAGAAGATTAAATTAAGGATCATTTGGAGTGAAATAAATTTGAAAATATATTACAATATACTATGGTAACTTCAATCGTACAGTTTATTTCAACACACTTAGCATTATTCGCGCACTTACAATAAATTCAGCTAGTTTAGAGCGTCTCTTTAGCTTTTTTCACCGTTAAACTGCTTCATTTTTGCGTGGAAGCATAAATAAAGAGACTTTGATTAAAATGGGCATTATTTATACAGAAATTATGCAACCAGAAATATAGAGGTGGAAATAACAACAATTAATTAATAAATTAATTGATAAAAGCAATGGAACAAATATCTAGGAGTAATTAATGCGTTGGAATAAGTACTGAAATTACCGGTCTTGGTGCCGAATATATTTAATATATACATATTTATCTGGCAATTAGCCATGTTTTATAAATTTATTCATTGCCTTCTGGCAATTTGCCAGGTTAAAAATGCCAAATCTCCTGGAATCTTCCTCCTATCATGACATCTCAGCTCTGCCAGCCAGAAAACCTGGCGAACTTGAAGCCTATATGTGATCGTGTTGTATAATGAAAATTAATCAGACTTAATCAAATCAATCAGACTTAACTAATATAAAAATATAAATATATTTTTAAGATTGAATTGTTTTGAAAACTATCCGTTGAAAACCATCTGAACGAAAAATAAAAAACCACTTCTAATATGCAAAATTTCAACAATCATGCTTCTAAAGAAGAATAAAACTAAGACTAAACTAGAAGCTATAGCGTAAAGATGATTGAAACCTACTAAAAATAAATTAATAATAATACACTGATTTGTTCAAGTAAAGAGTTAACAGACTTGGAGTTTCTAAATGCTTTTGATATTTCAGTTTTGAAATTATACGAATGCCCAAATATGATACCTATATTATGCAATAATAAGATAACATCATTTTCACTTGGATCTTTCTAATTTAAGAATAATGACTAATTTATATTCCAAAATTTATAAATACTTTCACTATCTAATGTATTAAACTTATCAAGCGACAGTGGTTTATTCAAGTTCTCGTAGTTGAAAGAGTTATATTTGGCATAAATGGCAATAGACAGTTAATGTCTGATAGGCTAGCACAATCTCAACAAACTAGAAATAGATTAATGTACGATAACTGATAATATGAATAGCGATAGATTTAATTAGTTTTTGAATTTATAAATATTAAAAATATCATACATTAAATAACTTAAAAACAGTAGTTTATTCAAGAGTTCGTAGCTAAGAGAACTGCATTTAACAAAAATTGAAATAGATAGTTAATGTTTGATAAATCAGTTTAATCTCAATGTTCTTTAAATTAAAGAATGTGTGTTACTAATGATAATAATACTAATGATAATAACTATTCTGCCAATATAAACTTGTAATAGCTACATATCATTAACTGTAATCTAAATTCTGTAAATTTATGTGTGTTCAAGTAAATAGATGAACTTTACATCTCAAGAAGCTATCTTCAAAATTAGTGTTTATAAAATACATACATAACGCCATTTATCAAGTTAAAAAAAGTAAAAATCGATGAAAGCTAACTTCATAATTTAACTTTTAACAACACACAAAAATTATAATTTACAGACTTAATCGAATTGAATATCAGTAAGAGTGATCTTCAAGGTTCAAGTTTTAACTTGTAACCGTTTAATTTCTTGAAAAACGTTAATTTTAAAGATAATACATTAGACATAATAAATTTGAGTGCATTCTAGAATACTGACAAACTACTACTCTCATGGAATAAACTTACTAAAGTAATCACTGTACCATTGAACAAAATCAGACATTTGGACCTCTCTTTTAACAAAGGGATCGATATTTCTCAATTATATCATTTAACTAATCTCATAAGTTTACAGCTTTAATAAAATTACATCAAAGATCTTTCGCCACTAAAAACCTTAATAAGTCTTGAGGAGTTGAATTTAGCATCCAATGACGGCGCTGACATTACTGTACTAATTAATCTGATGAAACTCTAGAAACTTGATTTGTCATGGAATAAGCTTAATAATATATTTGTTCTAAATTCGTTAATAAATTTATAGGAACTAATATTATCACACAATAATATAATTGATGTATCGCCACTTTAATTCCTATCAAAACTTAGAATATTAGTTTTGTTAAGCAACAAAGTTCGTAATGTAAGTTGCCTTTAAAAACTGGCGCACTTTAAAAACTTCCGATTTGGTATTCAAGACTAACCATCATTGACAGAATTGAAATTGTCTAATAAACTGTAACAAGTAGAAATCCCAAACATTAAACTCATAAACATTAACAGAAAAAGAAAATACTTAAAACAACATTTTGATTTAATGAAATAACAGGCAGAATAAACTAAATGCAACTATATGATAATATTAGTTTCTTTAACACAACATATTAGAGCGTACATGAATTCTTCTGATGGCATTGTCGATTAATGATATCATCTTTATATACTTACAACATTTTAGAAGTATTAAATACAAATTTTAAGTAAAATAATGAATAATGAGAATGAATGTATTAACCGACTGTCTCTGTTTCGAATTCGACCGCAGTTGGATTATTCGCGCATGTTACAACTTTTTCAAATGTTGTTATTAGAGGCGAACTAACGGTTATTATGTCCAAATCAAATTCGTAAGCATACGTCGGTTCATGAATATTTCATATATACAAAAAATATTTAAATATATAACTTAAAGTTTCACCTTGTGACTTATAAATGCTCTTACAAGTTATAATACATATTAATCATGTTTAAACATTCAAAACATCTAATTTATAATATTTTCCAACAAAATTTGAAATTATTTCCGCATCAAACATGTATCTATTATGTTCTGTGCAATAAATCCTGGTTGCGAACATCTCCGCTTCCGACTCATGCGATGTGGCGTATGAAAAGTTCGTTTCTTTCTATTAAAAGCAGCCGTCAGCATCCTCCTAATCAATTTTTTGCTCCCAGCTCTAGTACATAGCAATTAACGGCGGTAAGCTCTTCAAAAATTCTGACATAAACATAGCACCTTCTTTTCGCCGTTTACCCAAGCGCAAATTTTCTTCCTCAACACCCAACTGCTCTGAGGAGCTTTGCTTCAGCTTTGATCCAGTTAAGCCGTTAAAAAGAACCTACAAATCAATTTCCCTCTACGAAGCTGGTCTCTCAACAGTTCCAAAATAACAGGGGGATTGTGGTTCGTGCTGGGCTTTTGGAACAATGGCTGTTTTTGAGAATTCCGTATTGCGTTAGAAACCAGCAAACACTTTCTGGAGCCAAAAAACTGATTTATCAGAATAATATCTCATGAGCAACTCATTCGACTACTTCACGAGCTACTGCGAAGGGGGAGACTTCGTATTCGCGGCTAACTACTTTAACGAGTAATTTTAAACAATTGAAAGCGAAACAAACGTCAAATACGACTACGCAGCTCTGGAGCCAATGTGGAACCAGAAACAAAAAATATAAACAGTTGTGCAGCCAGAAAACTACCTTAAACCATACCAACTTTTTAATATAGAGGGAAGCTCAAATATGAAGACACCAGTTGTTGGAATACACACTGACACGAGGAAAACATTCTCCAAAATCACAATTTGGTAAATTAAAAGCTATTTGTCCAGAGGAGTTGCTGTATCAGCTGCCATGTACACAGAAACCGATTACCCGAAATTCAAAGCATACTCAGGAACAAAATCACTTGATGTCAAGTGCCCAGGAGACGAATCAGATCACCAAGTTACGTTTGTCGGATACGGATACAAAAATGGAGAGGAAGTATGGATTATAAAGAATTCATGGGGCCAAGACTGGGGCGCAAACGGTTATCTTTATGTTCCAATAGGAAAAGACTCATATTGCACAGAGAGATACGCGTTTGCTATTTTACCAATAGGATTCTAATTTAATGAAGAATTATATTCAAATATCGGCAGCCACGAAAGAGGTGGGATTTTCGATTTAGACTCTGATAACGGAGAGACAGTAAAAAGACCATTGCAACAATGGATTGTATGGGTATCTGTTTTAGGAGGAGTGCTCGCTGTGGGCATTATTGTCATTATTTCCATTTGCATTTCTAAAAAGATTAAAAATAAAAAGGAATATAAACCAATGATCATAGATACAGCCTTTGAGGTAATGAGATGATATAATAAGTACTATATAAAACTTTCTATTGTATATATTTCTGTTTTAATTAAATAGATATTTTAGAACAAAAACAGTATATTGGTCTTTTATCTTTAAATATTGTAGATTAAAAATGTACCTGATACTTCAATTTTAAAATATTAAAGGAATTTACTAAATCATTAATTATTGTAATCATAATTTGTTTTCAGTATTATAAAAAATAAAATGACTCACTTAACTGCAACCTTATCAGTACTAAGGCTCAATTCAATCATTCCATCTTCATCTCATAAATCATGACAATCCACAAATCCAAATATTATGTAAAATATAAGATTTCAAATCAAAATACTTGTAGTTTACAGGAACAAGTTATTTAATAATTGGAACCAGTTTATTTATGTGAGTGTTTCGATTTGATTCGTTGAAAAAATTAGGTGAACAAATAATGAACTGTAAAATTAAGTTGACGAATTATATCAAACATTTTCCATACCAAAGTTATGAGATAAACGGGCCGCATTATAGTTACACCTCGTCGAGTAATAGCTCCTATGAACTATTTAATTAAAAAATAGCACTCTAAAATAGGCTAGAGAATTAGACAAGAGCCCTTTGAAGAGTCCGAAATTTCATCTGTATCAGAAACATATTCGAAATATAATGATATAGAGTTTTCTGACACACTCCCATTATTTTAAATATTAACAGCAGAATAATTTGTAGAATAATTACAATAATTTTTGTGATTATTGCAAAAAACGAATATACAAGAATGTTGATTGTATATTGTTACATTCAATTATCAGAAGATACTGCATGTAAGCTTCTTTAATTGTTACGTTTTGTCACCAGGTCTAATAGAGTGAAATGTTATGAATATGTAAATTAAACAACTAATTTAATACTATCTATGTTAAGACAAATTCTTTAGTCCATTAATATCAAGGTGAATCTTCACTTATTTTGTATACTATAGGATTATTAAGTATACTTAGTTTTTACTATTTCTTTAAATTGACGAAATTAGTCTAATCACTATATATTTGACTGCTTCTTTAAATAGTTGAGGTTAGTAGATTCGCTCCATGTCATAAACTATCTTTACAGTATCAAAAAGCGGAGTCACAGTTCCATTCTTTCTTGCATCGTGATGATGTACTTTTCGAAGAACTTGATGACGTCTGAAACCTGGCACTCTGTTTGCATGCACGCTTTTTGTTTCACGTAGACGCCTTCGTCTTCTCCGCTGTGCCTGTACCTGATTTTCAGGACGTCTCCGTATATTTCGAAGGCCATGAAACTCGCGTAGTCCGGCTGCGCGCAGACCCACTCTTCTACGAGTACGCCAGCGAGTGCGGTGATGACCACGTCGTGCCCGGATACGATCTTAAATACAGTTTTGTTGTTTATGTAGTCCTTAAGGTCCTGCAGAAACGGGCCGATCGCCATTTTCTGGTACTTCGTCAGTTCTTCAATGTTCTAGTGCCTCTGGTACACGTAGCACCACAGTTAATCTTTTACATTCAGAATCAATTAATAATCTGCTAAATTTAGTGCTTCTGGAAATTTCGTGCCCATAGCATATCTTGCTCTAAGATTATCAGCAAATTAGTTCCACCCAACTTTCCAATTAGTTTTTTCTTACAATTTTTGTAGTTCACTCTATTTAAAATCATAATTACTTTACACTCTAGCCCAATAACGATGATCTGTTTTACAATTTTCAGCTAAAAATGCTGTATCCATAGTCCACGTCGATACATGAATTAAATTTGTAGATTAAAGCTACCCAAGCAGACTTTATCGTGTGCGATGTGAATTAGTAGATCTTTGGTGTGTATTGGTGAATATAGAAGGATATAGGCGTTTCCAAATTTGATGTAAATTTTCGTGTTAAGCATAACCCTAATCAGCCAGCTAACCTTTGTAACATGAGCCAGGCGCTATATTTTTCACATTAAAGTGGAGTTTGAGAGCCTCCTATTTAATATGTGATTCATAAATTGATTAGAAGTTGAATTAATTATTTTTAAAGCAATTCCAAACAGCTGTATCATTAGGATATGGAAATAGAGATGTTCTAATGCCATGACGAGTTACTATCAATACTTATCTTGGCGTAGCACAAGCACATAGATAATTGATGAACATTTAGAGTGTAAAATAATAGAAAATAATAACTTTATTAATAAAATATCTATAAATTATAGAAGATCAGTTCTATCCAATAAATATACTATTTTGTATACTATAGGATTATTAAGTATACTTAGATTTTATTATTTCTTTAAATTGACGAAATTAGTCTAATCACTATATATTTGACTGCTTCTTTAAATAGATTCGCTCCATATCATAAACTATCTTTACAGTATCAAAAAGCGGAGTCACACAGTTCCATTCTTTCTTGCATCGTGATGATGTACTTTTCGAAGTACTTGATGACGTCTGAAACCTGGCACTCCGTTTGCATGCACGCATGATGTTTATGTAGTCCTTCAAATCTTATAGAAACGGGCCGATCGCCATTTTCTGGTACTTAGTCAGCTCTTCAACATTCTAGTGCCTCTGGTACACATAGCACCAGAACTTGTCCTGCATCTAATTAACCAAATCCAAATCCTCATTACTTACCACTCCCGGTACTTCCACTCCCATAGCGGCTCTCGCTCTGAAGTTGTCCGCGAAGAAGTTCCACCAAACGCTCCAGTTTGTTTTTTATTGTAATTAATTTAGTTTTTCCGCCTGGAAATCGTAGCCGTTTTGAATCACCGCCCAAAATTTGTGGTCCGAATCGCAATTCTCGGCCAGAAACGCGCTGTCCATCGTCCACGTTGATACGTGAATTATTTAATTCGAGTTTAATTGACCAAGAAGGGACAGTCGTGTTCTGTGCTTGTTGGTTGACCTCTGATTAGTTGGAGTAAAAAGAGAGGGGTAAAGGGAGGACCAAATAGTATTAAGGTGTTGATGCTAGGAGAAACCCTGGTCAGCGAGCTGGCCCTTGTAACAGGAGCCGGGGACCATGTTCTTCACGTCAAAACGCAAATTCAGGGATGTAATTGGTGATGTGGTTGTGTTTGACTGAAAGTTGATCAGATTGGATTTGGAACAGCTCCAGAATGCGGTGTCGTTCGGATACGGGTACAAAGACGAACGAATCCCGTGACGAGTCACAATTATCACCTGAGACGGAGATATGCACAACGAAATACAGAAATGATACATTTAAAGAGATGAAAAACGAAATATACGCTGCAAAATTGATTAATCTCGAAATAATAGGTATCCACTTCAACAAATGAGTTTTTGTAGTTACGTGAATAATGTAGTAAAAGTGAATAAGAAATTAATTATAGTGCATTAACAAAATGAAATAAGCTGAATGCTTGATTGAATTTAATGATAATTCGATATCATTTGTCTTTAGATTTCATTTTGTTTACGTACTTATTTAGCTTGTTATTGTGTTTTTACATTTTATTTAAGTTAGATTCACTAACTTCATAACAAGTCTAGTAATATTACAGCTAAACTTCAATTTAGTTTAATTGAAATTTGTTTTAATCTACATGTTAATCTACATGTAACAAAAATTTAAGATTTTCTTGATAGAACGAATATATATCGCTTTATGAGCATCTAGTAGAATTAGTCACATTATTTAAACTTGTACCATTTATTTTAGTTAGATTATCTTCTATTTATTACTTACCTATCATAAAATTAAATTTAGCTATACTATTTTGTTCTGGCTCATTTGAATGTTCAACACTGTTTCTTATAGAGTTTTATCTACCTAATATTTACGGCGGTTGACCATTAACTTTAATTAATTTTGAAATATAATTATACATCTAAAGTGGGAAAAATATTTAACTTATTATTAACATTAACATAAACTGTAACAATAGGCTATTAAATGTAGAATTAATTTAATGTGAATTATTAATAATTCATTCCAAGTAAGTGAATGATGATTATTATTGATTATTAATGATTTAAGTTATGAATTAAACAGTAAATATACGATTTATAAATATTTATTATTGAATCATTCAATAACATAGAACTCGTTTCCATCGTTTTGTTTGCTTCCGTCATTTTTAAAACGTATAACACGTGTGTGACACGGTTGTATATTCCATTAATCATATACTGTAATACCATAGCTATCTTAACTAATAAATACAGCAGTGTGCCCACCTAATTTACCATCATAGAAATATCCTTTTGTTTAGCTGTATTGGAATGACGCAATGCAAGTTCCCTACAAAATTTAATTTCCTTAAACCTTCGCGCCTCTTTGCCACTGGTTGGTGGTTTTCAGTATCCACGGTTGAACTAATGAAACACAGTCATGATCTATTCCATACCATTCATTATTTTAAGCAGCTTTCTCGAGTGGGGCTAAGTTTGCTATGTAATTCAAATGACTTGAATTTATCGTAAAAGATGAGTTGGTTTAAAAGTTAAGATAAATTGGAAGTTTCGAATCAACTTAGTAGGAGAGTATATTTACAGTACAACTCTAGCTACCATCGCAAACAATTTTGCGTGATTCATTGCTGAAAATTGGCATAACGCTGGATTATGACCAGAATACAGTTAATTTTCGCGAGCTTATGTTAGTGAACTTCATTTTAAGGCCTTTTCCAGCGCTTGGGTCGAAAAATGCGCTAAAATAGTCACAATCTTGGGCATCAAGTCTATCAAATTTACCTGTTACACCGTCATGTAGTTTATATTGCTTTTAGAAGTTCAAAGTAGTCGCGAATGCTCCTACTTTCTTGTTTCTTTGGATTCTGGTGTAAAATAGCTCACCTTACTGAACATTTGTTGAAACTTCATCAGCTGTAAGTATTGCTTCGTAAACGGTGTCTGAAATCTTCGTAACGGTACCAACATCTGAGCTCGGTTGTCCAAATCCAATGCTAAGCTTTTAATACTATGTTGCTAAATCTTCTCCTTCAATTCTGACCACCAAATTAGCACTTGGGATTTAATGGTCGTCAAAAGTGTACTGCTCGTTTTGTCTCACCAGTAAAACAGTGTTGAGAACGTCAAAACCACCTTTAACGTTAAGTTTTTAACTTATTCCTTCCTGAGCGAACGAGTTGTTAACGGTGAAGTAAATGCTGTACATGTAATGGGTATAATTTTGCTTCAAACTGTGTGTAACTGGGAGCCAAGCTATTTGACCGAGTGAGACACCAACTATTGACTGGTCATTAATGTATGCGTCAGGGTTATCAGCTGGGTTAATGTCAAGGTAATAATCGTACGCTTCAGATCTGAAATCAAAAGTGGTATACGTGGGCACTTTAATGTTATTCGAGTAATTTGAGATTAATAAAATAGCTGGTACTGTGAAATTATCATTAACAGCTGAAACAGCGACGAAATGATCACCAACGTGAAGCGGAGTGATGTAATTGTCATAGCAATGCATTTAAGCGGACAAACTCGAACGCTACTCGACATTATAGGGCACTGGGCTACTCACATTCTTCTACGAAACCAATACGTATGCTGGAACACCCCTCAAGGAGAAGTAAAGGTAAAGATAACCCGGAACTTTGACTTTATCCTTCGGAATGACAAAATTCTGGAAGTTATGCGCATTACCAAATTCAGCAGTTGTTTCATTCACCCTCTCATTGGAAAAACTTGCATAAATTAACGAATCTGTTGAAATATGAATTTCCGTGTTTTCATGACAAATTGGAATCATAAAATAAGTATCTTTGTTAAAACCAGTATTAAATTACTGATTTTAAAGCAATAAACGAGAGTTGGTGTATGAAATACTTACTTGCTGATTTACATTACCAAGATTTGTACATTAGAATTAAACTTTAACTGTACCAACAGCCATATCATTAAGATCAATTCTATTATTGATTGGCAACATTTTTGACTTATTTACGGAATCTGTGACTGAGCCTTACCACCTAGTTCCATCTAATGACTCAACAGCAAGAGAGAAGTAATATTCCTTATTCTCGTGTTTAAGCTCGAAATTTGCAATACTATCAAGCGAAGTACATGTAAAATTGTAGATTTCAGATGGTTTTAATGCAATAAGTAGAGAAGCAGCAAAGCACAGCATATTGTTGGGAGTGAAATATCAATTAATATATAGTGCATCAATTTAATATATACAATGTAAATCAATAAAAAATACAATGATATGATTATGTTTTTGATTCACATCAAGTTATCTTAGTTATCTTAAGGAATGCAATGTAACTTTTGCATATCTGGGTATTAACTAAAATATAATAGCATTTAGAATATTTTAATTGTACTATTAAATAGATACAATATAGAATCAGTAATTCACAAATCCTAAAGAAAACCAGTAATAGAACTGATTGAAAGAAGACGTAACGAAATGAAAATTATATATAAAATGTACATTAAAAACGAACTATAATCATATATATACGTTGGTTAATTAATGTTTCTTAATTTCTGACTTTCAAGATTTTAATTCCAAAATCAAATTGAAATAGGTTTCAGATTTTTATTATAGATTTGATTGATTATTTTATAGTTTTATGGTTACAACCGTCTAAGAATCGTATCGAACCTGAATGAATGTAATGAAATTATTGGTTCATAAGTTCACATATTGAAACTTTACTGAAAGTATTAACTACAATCTTTAAAGTTAATTATATTTTATTGGAAGTATTTTGTTGGTACATAATCATACACTAGAAGTTTATGAGACATCAAGTCTTCAGCTATTGCCTTTAAAATACTACTAAAATATTAGCAGATCAGTTTTACTAACTTGAATTGGAGTGGAAGTAATTACATTACATGATATTTTGTGCGTTTTTGAAGAATTTCTTCCATTTGAAATTCAAATTTTGAATATATGTTTATATTAGTTATTAAAAATGTGCGATCAAAATAATTCATTTTTTGTATTACATTTTATATAAAATAATCTTAATAGATCAGTGTTTTACCACTTATCAGTATTCGTTCAGCTTTAATATCACTACTTGGCTGGGGTTTTTGTTCGTTTTGTCTTAATCTCACTCTAAGTTATAACTAGGTAAATAACATTTTAATATAAACAGTTAGTAATTTATGTATTACAATTATGATAAATTATTATATATCATTTTAGATCATTCACAAGCTTTATCCAATACTTTTTAAGTTTATTGAAATGTTAAATCATTTTCTTAAGGTTTGTTTCACTAACATCATTACACGACTAGAAATAATCTAATTTTACAACACATGACTATAATTCACATCTATTTTAGTTTAATAGATATTTAAGACTTTCTTAGTAAAATGAGTAAACTTCGCTTTATGAACATCGATTTGAACTGTTTTAAATTGTAGAAGAGCTGTGAGTATTAATGTTACTAACCAACATATTAAATTTACTAACACTATCTAGTTCTAATTCAGAGGATCTTCGTTCGACACTACTTCTTACAGATGAGAGTCCACATAATATTTAAGGTGGTTAAGTTTATTTTATTATTTTTGTTATGTAATTATACATAATGTTAGAAGTGGAATAGCTTTCATTATACGTTCAATAAGTTTTAAATTTCAATAAAATTACAAATTTAAAGAATTTTAAAGATATGATCTAATTAAACAATACAAATTCAAACAAATTTAAATAAAATTTTAAATGTTCTAATACAACTATAATTTATGATTTAAATTTATATATAAATATTAACTAACGCTTACACTAGTACAGTTGTAGTATGAATTCCATACTTTAATTTTAAAAGAAAATCATCTATAAGAGTTAAAATCATTAAGTAATTTGACAATTAACGAGATTTTCAAAGCGTTGGCAAAGATTTACATATAAATCGGAAACATTGTTAAGTTTTTGCGCGAAAGCTTATTATTTATGTTTTATATATTGAGTTAGAATTTCAATATTCTACGAACATATTTCAATATCTTTAGCAACCGTGTTCATTTGATTTCTATATAAGTATTCGAAGGTAAGTTTCTCTATCACGCTTTAATTTTGGTTGCTCATAAATTAGCTGTGGTATGCATCAAGTTCCTCGTTTTCTGCTTTGAACATCTCCAGCTCCAGCCCGTGTTTTCCAATTCCAATGTATTACTAAATGTTGTTGTAATGCAGTTTAACTCCGTTTTTGAAAACTCTCACCTTTGAGTTATTCATGTTTACCACCCAGACGTGCTCGCAGTGCTCCGTGTGAACAACTAATAACCCGCTTGAGAAAGAGACCCAAAAGGCGTTTTTGGTTTTAACAATCTACGTTTAATTTAAGTTATTGTCCATTTTGCAGATTTCTTGATTTAATATATTGAACACGAGAACGTTGTCACAGAATTAATAAACCTGGCCAAAGAACTATTTAACAAAAACGAGCTTTTCATCAACTAACTTATAAATTGATGAATTATTTAGAATATAAACGATTCCATTTAGTGTAAATATTCGGGCGAACAATTGACAATCAAAATTCAACGTCAATGACGAAATAGTGCATATGAACATTTATTTTAACTACGGAGTGAGTTTAGATAACCAGGTAGATCCCAAAAGCAAATAAACTTCACCGTTACACAACACAGATTAATATAAATGTGAAGTACAACCTTAAAGTTTAAAATAACTTCTTGTTTCAGTGTCATAGCCGGAATAACACACATCAACGTAATTGTGTAATCTTTAATCCTGTGCAACACCGTGCTTAATCAAAATTGTCGATTAGATGTTTATAAAGTAATAATAACCGTCTTCAAACGCAAAGTACACATTTGGTCTTAAACAAATTAAATGACGCCACTACCAAAATTTAAGAGTCCCTATCTCGTTAACTTGTCGCTATTTGAAAATTGAAATCTTTAACTCAGGACACAACGATAAAGGAGGCATAACACCATTATTTCTTAACATTTGAGCCAAGAATTATTTGTATTAGTCTCCAAAACCATTAATGTATTCTGAATACGTGCTTTAAACAAGTGATGGAAACTAATCTCCAAACAGCTCAATTAACTTCTGATCGCATAGTTGAATTCCCGAACTTCCTTACACCAAAAGCTAAAATATTGATGGTCCATCTCCAAATTTGTGTTTGAGGCTTATATCAGAGTTCATCACAACTCTTTTGTTTATCATGTCAACAATGTAAACATTTTAACAATTACTTGAGTGAACAATAAAAGTTCCACCTTGAGCCAAAGAAATATTCTCAGCATTTTCTGTTTTACATAACAGCTGATAACTTAAATCGTCTTTCATGAATGATATTTCCTGTTTGTTCTGATCAAATATTATGATGTTGTTGCAAAACTGAAAGAAACTTCCGTAGCATTCTTTCACCAACTTCAGTTTGTTGTTATGTAGAATATACAAGCACTTATTGTTATCGTGAACATATAACTCATTATTAAAGCTGAACATTCTACTGTAAAATGTGTATTGATCAGTAAATAATAACTAAGGTATAATTGTAATATGATTAATTTGATTATTACTTAATTTATAAATATTAGTGGCATACTAAAAATATATCTAACCTTTACAAATACACATTGTATACAATTTGGAACAATACATTTCATTGTTTTATTGTATTTGAGTTTATGTTTAATATTGCTCTGGTATATCCATTCTATGTGTGATATTTTGATATATTATATCTATTGTACTATTACTGGTCTGTAAATATATATTTACGTCTGGATGTAATTTATTTGTATGAAGCATTTTGATCATTGAAGTGAAAATATTTTTTGTTTAATATGCTGTTAATTTATTTACTAATCTTGATAATGATGCAAAACACTAAATATGATTTTAATCGAGATTTAGTCCGTGTATTATTACAATTAAAGACTGTTATATAAAATATTGAATAATAAATAGAAATATTAACTAAAAATTACATCATACACATATAAAATGTACATATAAAATGATTCACTGTACCCATATCAACAAAATTACATATACTAGTATATATCTCACTACCTACACTTTGATAGAACAAAAATTAGCATTTTAAATTATGAACTCACCTATTAATCTTTTCCCTTTTTCTTATTCTCAACAACCTTCAAACTGGCATAATTGTAACAATATAAATATTTTGTATGATTGAGTTAGTTAGTTAGTTATGAACTCACTTCTTAGAAACCTTCATTCTTTTTCTCATTCTTCTTCTTTTTGTACCTCTTTGTTCCTCAATAATCTTTAATATTTTCTTCCCAAAATAAACGTCATACTTTTTAGCAGACGTCATCTCTAGAGGAGTTCGCCGTTAAAAATCCGTCCCTCTTAACAAGTAGAGCCGCGAGTTCGGAGCCCTCTCAATTCATTATCAACACCTTTTCTAATTTGTTTTTAAATATTGAAAATAATAATAACTTTACATAAACAGTTCAATTAGTTGAATTCATTTATTTTTAACATTAAATTCTTTGAATAACATTTTAAAACTATTCATCAAACATGTCCATCTCACTTTTTAGAAACCTTCTCCTTTTTCTCCTTCTTCTTTTTCTTATCATCAATTACTTTTAATATTTCCTCTCCAAAATAAACGTCCTTCAAAACGTCATATTTCTTAGCAGGCGTCGCCATCATTTCTGGTAATACGTTAGAGGAGTTCACAGTGAGAAATCCGGCCCTCTTAACAAGTAGAGCAGCGAGTTCCGAGCCCTCTCAATTGTAACATTACCACCTTATTTGTAACATTATCAACACCTTTTCTAATTTGTTTACAAATATTGAAAATAATAATAACTTTACATAAACAGTTCAATTAGTTGAATTCATTTATTTTTAACATTAAATTCTTTGAATAACATTTTAAAACTATTCATCAAACATGTCCATCTCACTTCTTTGAAACCTTCTCCTTCTTTTCTTTCTTTTTCTTTTTGTCCTCAATAATCTTCAAAACATTTTCCCCAAAATAAACATCCTTCAAAACGTCATACTTCTTCGCTGGAGTGGCCATCATTTCTGGTAAAACGTTAGATGAGTTCACAGTGAGAAATCCGGCCCTCTTCACAAGTAGGGCCGCGAGTTCCGAGCAAAACAAGGAGGAACTGTCCTCCGTGCAGTTCAGCCTCCACTCGGCGAAGAACATCTTCCACCACTTGACCTCGTAGTGCACCCCGATCACGTCCATCCAGGTTATTTGAGAAGGTTTGTTGTTAAGCTTGCGCATGCGGACGGAGCCGGGGTAATTTTGTACTGTAACGTCAAGTGGGGTGATTAGTACATGCGGCCAGTGGGCCTCGATGCTAAACGGCCTGATTATTTCGTCATCATAAAAAAAGCCTTTTTTGACCTCAGGAAGCGTTTCACTGTTTACATTCGGGAACTTGCCAGAATCAGCGAGATTATGGAGCTCCTTGCCAGAAATGTGAATCACGAAGCCGCAATGCGTAACCTTGAGCGGATTGCGGATCGTGTTGAACTTCTGCAAAATCTTGAAGAAAGCAGGACCAGAATACAATACAACGGTATTTTCAGGCACCGTCTCGCAGTTTATCTCATCAATCATTTTCTCCTACTAATACTTATAAATTAGTTGTAAAATAATTAAGATATATTGATTTTTTGAATAAGCCTCACTTTTGTCCTCTTCATTCACTTAACTTGACTCACTTAACTGTATCATCAGTACTAAGGCTCAATTCAATCATTCCATCTTCATCTCATAAATCATGACAACTTAGAACACAATTACGCTACAACAAACTAATCACAATATCATACCTCATCTTCTTGGCTTATCACTCTGAATAGCTCCAGTGTCTTGAATAGTTAACTTGAGCTTGGCAAAAACTTACAGGATTAATAATATTTACATTGACTTAGGAAGTTATCTTCGTAACTATCTTTAGATGGGTGGTCTGAATCTAACTTGTTATCCAAATTACACGTATGTTGTATAATAAACTATTTATGATACATTAAAAAATACATATAAATAAATAAAACATGTAGCAAAACAAGTTATAACATTTGCAATAAAATAACAATCCATTAATGAACTATTTTACATTACATTTATAACTATTTGTAATTTTTTACAATCTTAAAGAATCTTAAACCAAAACATTTAGTTTGATAGTATTTAAAATAGTATTTGTATACACTCCACCGATGATTAAGAATAGTGTTCACTCTCGTAGTAGGTATTTAAAACCTGTTAAACATTTTTCACCTTTGCTGTAACATAGCCCTTCAGTTAATGATATTAATAATTCAATGATGATGTAGCGAAATAGCGATTTATATCTTGCAAGCGTCAATATCTAATCTTACGCAACTCTAGATTTTGGTCTCAATAAATTAACTTTAGGTTTGGATAGTACTGATGAACGCCAATTTTATAAAGAAGTTGAAACGTTAAATAGCAGTTTCAATTCTACTTAGCTTATATTGGATATATAATCTAACATTAGAAAATTAAATAGATTATTAGAAACAATTAAAGCAGTCCAATAACAAGATTTAGTAAATTAAGATGAATTCTAAACAATGATTAAAATCCATAAATTGTAAGAAAGAGACTTCAATCTGTATTGTAAAATGAGGGATGTATACAGTCCATAAGTTTTGTGAGAATATATTTATATTTATCTTTATTCTATAAAAGTACTGTAAACTTTGTATTAACATATAGATTAAATAGCATAAATTAATGATGGATTAGTATCAGTACTTGTAAACAGCGGACAAACTAGTACAATGAATTATATTAGTTATGAATTCTATCAACAAAATAATACTATATGTCCCAAGAAACACGATCAAGAATATAAGACTACATTAATTGTGAGACTGCGACTATTTATATATTTCTAAATAAATCCACTCCAATCATGCTTCCATCTATTGTTTTAGTAATAGTAGATGGTATGGGTCCAACTACCATGGAAGCTGCTCGTATTGTAGAGTATGGTAATTCTAACAGTTCTTTTATTAATTTCTTTGAATCTGTTAGACCTGTTTCAACTCAGAACATTGACAATAATTTGACTGATTCTGCTGCTGGTGGTACAGCGATTTCGACTGGGTACAGAACGGCCAACGGCCGTTTGGGTATGGATGAAAATGGTGTCTCATTGTAGAATATGGTTGAGTATATGCGGGTGAATCATCCTGAGTACGTTACTGGTGTGATATCTAAGGTGTATTCCGGTCATGCGACTCCTGCGGCCTTTTTGGTTCATTCTGGCGACCGTTAGAACAGCGGGAATATATACCAGTCCATGCTCGACTATTCCAAGGCTGACTTGATAGTGGGTGCCGGCTACGAGCACGCGAAGCCATTCGAGTCCAAATTCAAAGCATAAAAATACAATTTCATCACCCCAACCGCATTCAAGAATAACAAGAACATAATTAACGAAACCTCGCTCCCACTCATCACCACTATGGACGACTCAGAATACATCCCCTTCTTCATGGACGAGCCCGAGTCCACTTTAATCAGAGTCGTTCGCCAGTCCATTAACAGACTGAATTAAACTGGTCCTTTCTTCTTAATGGTTGAGTGCTCACTTGTTGATTTTGGAGGACACGAAAACAACGGAACAAAAATGGTTGGCGACATGATTGAAGCGGATATGCTACTTAGAGAGCTAATGGAAATGAAAGACCTTAAAACCGTAGTCGTAGCTGATCATGAAACTGGGGGTGTGACTATAACAGGCGATTTGAAGGGATTGGATGGGATTCCACTTCCAAGGGAAGCTAATGGGACTGAAGCGCACATTATCAGATAAAAGAGAATTGATCAACTTGGACTGAAATACTCAACTGGAAAGCACTCGAACTCGTTCGTTACGTTCGGCGCACACGGATTCGGACCTGTTAACTGGGTTAAAACCACCAGCGACGTAAGACGCTTCATAAACCTCTACTTGGATGGAGTCGAACCAACACCATACGACGGATGCGTTAAAAACGAAGCAGAAAACATCTTCAAGAACAGATTCTACTACAAACCAGAGGAAGAGGGAAAGAAACACAACAAAAACGGAAGAATCGTTCTTGGAATCGTCGTCGGTATCGCATGCGTACTCGCCGCTGTCGGAATTGTCGCACTGGTTTATGCACTTATTAAACGCAATAGGAAGGGAAAGTTCATCAAGATGGAAGACACCAGATAAACTCTATAAATAACAAATATTCATGAGTGAAATCAATGATAGTATAAATATATAATATAATATAATATAAATATTTATATTATATTATAAATATTTACTATATGTTAAGTGAAAAGATAAATACACAGTTGTGAAGTTGAAGTCATGGTTCATTTCATTATTTATAGAATAATAATATCACTAATACTTCTGTAAATTTTGTAAAACAATAAAATGAATCAACGTTTAAATTTCTTTTCAACAAACGTCCTTAGTTTGGAAAAATGCTATTACATTTTTTAAAGATTTTATTCACTTATGCTTATACATTTTTCTTGATACATAAGTGTTTTCTCTAATTAATTTAAAAATAGAGTGCTTTAACTTATCCGATACCTGATATTTAAATGTTCAACTTGATATAAATCACTTTGCGAACTATTTGTCAAAGATTGGTTAATTTTTGATGGATTCATTGATACGCAGCTTTAATTGAAACATAATTTGTTAAAATATGTCACACTATTTAAACGATCACTGTCATTTATTGATTGCTCGATACTATTTCTAACTGAAGTAATTTGACTTAATATTTTAGGTAATTGCTAATATACTGTATTTTTGTTTAGATTTATATTCATTAAGTGAAGTGTAAAAGTTTAATAAATATTTATCTATATTATCTATTTTTGTGTTTAATATATAGTAGTTTTTTCTCTCTATCTATATTTAGCTAATGTATTTAAATTATTAATGATTTAGATTTTATAAGATTAAAAACATGATAGTTCTAGTTAATTTATAAAATATTTCTATTTGTTTGAACTATGAAAACACTATTTGACGTTGTTTGTATATATTTGTATTTATAGTTGATTCAATAGTATACATGAAACATTAGCTGTTTAATAAAGTTTATATATGAGTGACAGTGAGTTTATATACTCAATATTATCAATTAAAATATGTGTTGCAAAACAATACTACATTACCTCGAATATAGACCCCGCTCCTATTCACTTACAGACAGCTGATTTCCAAAAATTATCAAAGGTCTATTTATTAGAGACCGCCGTTCAATTATTGCATATATTATGTCTTAATTGTAGTGATAGAGTTATTTATCACCTAATTACTTATAATAATAATTAAATTGAGTAATAATAACAACAGTTAATAACATGAACTGAATATTTCACTCCGTTGCTGCAAACATCGAAAAGAATGAGGCGTCTGAGACTTGTCCCAGATCGCAAGTTTTTTAAGTGAACTGTTTAATCACTTGGGGTTGAACGTTGAATGTTTTAACGTTTTGGATTTGAACGGCATTAAATTGCTATTAAATCGGTTTATTAGGTTTATTGGAGCGCTCTTCTTTCTTTTACTGGTTGTAAAAGTGGCTCCTGACTTATCCGTAGGTCCGCGTGCCGAGGTGCTTCGTCACCTCTCTGAAGTTGTTCTGGCATTGGATTAGGAGCTGCGCAAAGAGCCTTTCTTCCTCGTCCGTCCACCTTGCTTTCGAGGAATATATCATTAGGTAGGGAGTGGGAAAAGTTGAAATATTACGCGGAATTTGGTTCTATTAGAATAAAAGAGTCAATGTTTAAAAACTTGGAAAAGTCAATTTTAAATTGAGATATATGAATTTTAATTTGCAAGTTTAACAGCTGGGCATACCAATTACTACTTTATTTGAATAAAGGTGTAGATTAAATTACCATGAATAAGATTGATTGACAAATGCCAAACTTTAAAATTAGACTCAAATCAACAATATAAAAACATTCTGTCTAAGCTATTTTTAAAATTGTTAAATCAAGTTTAAACACACGGAACTGCTATTATTGTACCTAAGACAACTATTTCACTCAAATAATGGGATAAGAGCGTACGAGTAAGAGTCGCCTGGCTCTGGGTAGTTAGCTTCGTTGGTAGAAATACACGATCTACCTACTACTATTGAACTAACTGGGGTCGGTTTCTAGGTCACGCTCATATTTGGAATGAACTTAGGAATTTCTATCTCATTGTAAGCTTCAGCTTCTTTTTTGGCTTCGTTTTTATCTCTCTTTATTTGGTTATAGTAATGACTTCTGATCTAGCTGTAATTTCTTTAGTGGAAGAAGGGCTCCATGCGCTTGAAGTTTTTGTCGAACTCTTTGACAAGTTGGTTGAATATCTGTTCTTCTTTGTCAGACCATCTCTTTTTGTTGTTGACTGTAGACATATATGTGGAGAGGATATAAACACTTTAAATAATAAAAAGATTAATAATAAAAGGTAAGTACAAACTATCTATCTAGTAAATATTAACTGAATCCAACTAAATTATTTAAACAAATTTAGAGTTAAATAAGTGTTGATGTTCCTGTTAAATCGCATTTTAACATTCATTTAGCATCTTTTGTTTAGTTGGTTTATAGAACTGGTTTTCAAAATAACAAAATCAACATTCAAACAATTGTATTATGCCGTTATGTAGCTATTTACAGCGCTGTTTCCATAACCCAGATTTAATTTAGACACGTTTACAAATCTCGATTTGCACTGGTGTTTAAACCTCCATGCCTCTTCTATTCACTTATTTTCTTCAACAATTCTACTTTTGTTTTTAAACTTCAGATTAAATAATAGTGTTTCGATTTGCAATGAATACTTTCAACCCAACCTCACAATGTTTTTAGTCTGGCTGTATTCTTTGTGAATGACTCACATACGTATTAAAAAGCTATTTTTCAGGAGTCCAGGAAGAAACCAGTCAATTATTGAAAAGTTCTAGTTCAACCATGATGTCTCATAGATTTAGAGATATTAGCATTAAAAGTTACAAATTTATTAAAATATTAAATAGTGTCTTGAATCATATATGTATAAAGCTTAAAAGTTATAAAATTGAAATAGATTGTATTATTAATCTCTATTCTTTTCTTTTGTTGTAAAAGTGGCTCCTGACTTACCCGTAAGTCCGCGTGCCGAGGTGCTTCGTCACCTCTCTGAAGTTGTTCTGGCATTGGATTAGGAGCTGCGCAAAGAGCCTTTCTTCCTCGTCCGTCCACCTTGCTTTCGAGGAATATATCATTAGGTAGGGAGTGGGGAAAGTTGGAATATTGTGCTGGATTTGGTTCTATTAGAATAAAAGAGTCAATGTTTAAAAACTTGGAAAAGTCAATTTTAAATTGAGATATATGAATTTTAATTTGCAAGTTTAACAGCTGGGCATACCAATTACTACTTTATTTGAATAAAGGTGTAGATTAAATTACCATGAATAAGATTGATTGACAAATGCCAAACTTTAAAATTAGACTCAAATCAACAATATAAAAACATTCTGTCTAAGCTATTTTTAAAATTGTTAAATCAAGTTTAAACACACGGAACTGCTATTATTGTACCTAAGACAACTATTTCACTCAAATAATGGGATAAGAGCGTACGAGTAAGAGTCGCCTGGCTCTGGGTAGTTAGCTTCGTTGGTAGAAATACACGATCTACCTACTACTATTGAACTAACTGGGGTCGGTTTCTAGGTCACGCTCATATTTGGAATGAACTTAGGAATTTCTATCTCATTGTAAGCTTCAGCTTCTTTTTTGGCTTCGTTTTTATCTCTCTTTATTTGGTTATAGTAATGACTTCTGATCTAGCTGTAATTTCTTTAGTGGAAGAAGGGCTCCATGCGCTTGAAGTTTTTGTCGAACTCTTTGACAAGTTGGTTGAATATCTGTTCTTCTTTGTCAGACCATCTCTTTTTGTTGTTGACTGTAGACATATATGTGGAGAGGATATAAACACTTTAAATAATAAAAAGATTAATAATAAAAGGTAAGTACAAACTATCTATCTAGTAAATATTAACTGAATCCAACTAAATTATTTAAACAAATTTAGAGTTAAATAAGTGTTGATGTTCCTGTTAAATCGCATTTTAACATTCATTTAGCATCTTTTGTTTAGTTGGTTTATAGAACTGGTTTTCAAAATAACAAAATCAACATTCAAACAATTGTATTATGCCGTTATGTAGCTATTTACAGCGCTGTTTCCATAACCCAGATTTAATTTAGACACGTTTACAAATCTCGATTTGCACTGGTGTTTAAACCTCCATGCCTCTTCTATTCACTTATTTTCTTCAACAATTCTACTTTTGTTTTTAAACTTCAGATTAAATAATAGTGTTTCGATTTGCAATGAATACTTTCAACCCAACCTCACAATGTTTTTAGTCTGGCTGTATTTTTTGTGAATGACTCACATACGTATTAAAAAGCTATTTTTCAGGAGTCCAGGAAGAAACCAGTCAATTATTGAAAAGTTCTAGTTCAACAATGATAATCAATTATGATAATTTTATTGCTTTTAATACTCACTCGCTATACAAGTCTATTGTCTAATCAATTCTACAATTACATGAATTATTTGTTTGTCTTTTTTTGGATTTATTAAAAAATAAGTCTACAATATTTCATAACATTTCTGATCTTTTGACTAAGTTTCGATTTGTGGATTGTCATGATTTATGAGATGAAGATTGAATGATTGAATTGAGCCTTAGTACTGATGATAAGGTCACAGTTAAGTGAGTCATTTTATTTCTGATTTTTTATATAAAATTTAATATTATTATAATAACATGAAATTTGAAGTGAAATTGAAATAATTCAAAAGAAATATTTACTCAGTCCAAATACGAGATTGAATTCTGAACTACCTGGATCAGCATATCAACTTATTTATTCATAGTTTATATTTGGTTGTCCAGCATTGTTGAAACATAGTTCTTCTTCTAAGCTAAAGATGTTCTGAACTGATATTTTTTGTTATCGTTCTTAATTTGTCTTATTTACTTGTGGGAACTGTGAACAGAGAGTATTTTGTTGTAGAACTTGAGCTCGTCTGGTGTTGGAACTTTTTAGTTTGACAAGTCATAATCTGAAAAATTCTTGTGGTGTTTGAGTGTTTCTATGTTAGTAATTTTGTTTTTTCTTAATATCAAGCATTTTAATTGAGTTAACTTTGATAAAGGAGAGACATCTATTATACATGTGTTATTTGCAAAAATATCTTCTAGTTAATATAAGTGTTACAATGGATGCAGATCAATAACTTGCGTATTAAACATGTTCAATGCTTTTAGATTTTTCAGATATTGAAGAGGCCATATGTCAACAATATTTGTTTCATAGATACTTAGGTCTATCAGTTAAGTGCAAAATTTAAGAGGCTCAATATTTTAAAGCAATTCATTTTAACTTAAATATAAAATTTGCAAATTAACAAAGTTAGAGAGATATGAAATTTCCGTAAGATTGTTCGCTGATAATAGTAATAATTTCAAATTGAATAGCTGATGAGGCATAGCACGTAGATCTGTGGTTTCTGTTTTCGACAAATTTAAAATCTCTAATTTAGGAGAATGTTATAGCCCGGATATGTTTTGTAACGAATTACCGCCGAGTTATAATTCTACTAAATTCGGCAAAGCTAGAGTATATGAAGTTAATTTATTTTGTTATAAATCTAAGTGTGTCAAATTAGTAAGAGATGAGAGTGCTGAAATATCTTCGATATAGTTAATACTTAAATAGAGATTATTTAGGTTTTTGAGCTTGGAAATGGCAGAAATATCAGATATTTAATTATATTCGACATTTAGTTCAGTTAAGTTTGTGAGGAATGATACTAGATGTATATATTCTATCTCAATATCGATTTTAATTTTTTATGTTTGCTAGACGAATTCTTAACTAAATGAAAGCAAATTTCTATTTGAAGCATCTTCCCAGACTTCTGGCGGAATATTCATTATCAAAAGTTTCTCCATTTGATTTAAATCACATATTTCTAATTTTTAGTAAGAGACAAAGTGATTTAGCAGGTCTTATTTGCTTATAATTGCATGATTATGTTGCATTGAATTGATTTGGAGTGGAAATATAATAAATATAATATAAATTATGTTTACATATTTTAATTACATTATTATCATTACTACATTACCTCGAATGCAGACCCCCACCCCTATTCACAGACCCCAAAAGTGCTCAGTTACAGACCCCATCATTATTTATGAATAAAAGGGTCTATAAATGAACTGTATTTGGGGTCTGTAACTGAAATGATTTGATATTTAATTGATTAAATAATATTGATTCTAACGTGTTTTAAGACAAATATAAACGAGGAAACTAAACAATCTTTAATATATCGTACTATTTAAGTCATTCTGTACATTAAATTCAAAAATATGTTGATATTTGAAGAATATTTTAGAAAAGGGGTCTGTAACTGAAATAGAAAACCAAATCTGATATAAAATATGAGCCATAATCAGCCAGATTTGCTCTCACTTATAGACCCCTTGAATTATTTTGAGAAATCATGAATAGGGGTGGGGGTCTGCATTCGAGGTATTGTAGTATTGTTTCTTTTTAGTTACTGGTATCGGTAACAACGATTCCGACTAAAACCGGGTGTTGTTCTGTTTTAAAACCACCGGTTCCACTTCATTTAATATATTTAAAACGGATTCGAAAACGAAAACGCAGATTATATTTATATATATTTGTTTAGCAATAATATGGTAAAATATCATAAATATGAGATATATTCACTGAAAGCTATAAAAGAAACTATAACTAAACCGAAAATCATCAATTCGGTTCAGTTCAAATTACTTTTCAATCATGTGATTATTTGATTTAACGCTCATTTTACTTTTATAAATAGTATTTGAGCTTTTAAGAATGTTCGGTCATTCTAGACAAATTTTAGTTACTAATATTGATGCAATCATGTTGAAATTATACTTTCTTCTCAAGTTTCTTAATTTAAATACTGTTCTAGTTTAAAAGTTAAAACAGACCCACATAATCGTTAACTTATTCTGTTTTTAATATTTTCGTTTGAATTTGTGACACCGCACTTTTGGCGATTGCAGTTAACTACTTTTGCATTATTAATACTTAGTTGAATTATATTTCGTTTTCAGATTCCGTGTCTCTACATTAAATATCATAACTTGCTCTCACTGATGTTATTCCGCTCAGTATTTAAGGAATTTATATCAATGTTTTTGCGTGTTATTGATACATTAGTGAAGTGAAATAGATATCTTTTATTATTATTTCCCTATGTACAGTTATTAATAGTTTATGAATTATTTAGGTCAACTCAGAGTCAAAAACTAAACGAACAATCATCACCTCAGTTAATCACATTGCATATGCTTCCGTTCACATCGGTCTCAAACTTATCGACGTCTGCTTCTAAGTTAGCCTTAAATTCGTCAGCGCTTAACAATCTAGCCCATTCGACACCCATTTCAATTCCATTTCTGGTCCAGTTCATTTCATAATTTAACATGAACGTTGCTTAGTCCTGACTGATTTATCCACATTGTCCTCCATGAATTTTACCAAGCATTTTATCAGTTATAACTTTCCCTCCAATGTGCTCAGCATAATATTCAGCTGTTACTGCGAGTAAAAACTTCTCAAATTCTTATTTGAACTCTTTCTGCGTTTTGAAACACGTTGAATAATAGTTGGAGTTGAACAGGAACTCAAAAATTGCATCTGATATGTCGCTGATTTTGTAGTGCATATCTATATTCATCTAATTTGCAGATAAAGTATCTATACAAAGTTAACCCTCTCTATATTCTTCTGTTGATTTAGCTCCTTGGATTATCGAAGATGGACAGTGTGCATAACTATCGGCTATCATATGTGCCAGATATGCTGTTGAAATTTCTGTTTCTTCATATCTGAAAAAATCATACGCAAAATCAAGCGTGTGTAGATTAGGACATATTTCGCGAGCAGCATCTGGAATAACTTATAGTTTGTTAAATTGAGGTAAAATATGTGTAATTGGACCATAACTTAATATTTAGATTAATATCATTTGGATGTGAAAACAAAAGTTGTAATAATTAAGATTATTAAAGTATAATAATAGTATATAAAATAAAAATATCATATTGTCTTATATGGGACACATCAGTCAAAGATAAGAGATACAAATATTAACAATAATTACTCAGTTTAATACAATTAGTTAGTATATTTTAAATTATAATAATACGGTAGTGTAAAAATATTAACATATTAATATTAAAATTAAAATACTACAAATATGTATGCACATGATGCTCATACCTTTATTATGTTCACACATAATGTCAGACTAAATCAAAAGATTTATATTCAACTTTATATACCCCTGTACTGTGTGGCACATAGTATTGAAAGAGAGAATAAGTCCATTTTTATATAAATACGAACGACCTGTAATACACTACTAAGTAAAATAACATAAAACAAACACAGATTATATTTATATATTTTAATGTTGAATAAGGAAATGTGATCATCAGAGAAAATAACATGACTCACTCAACAACGAGAAAAAGGGTGACCAGTATAGACGTAATTTACGGAGTGATGTCTTCATTTTAATGTTGAATAATAATAGTTTAAACTATACGAGCCATCCTTTTTCTCTGCTCTAATTTGTATAAATTAAGTATTTGATGTAGAATAATAATAGTATTAACTTACTTATGGAACAGTAATTCATTACAAAAATTATCTCAGTCAAATACAAATTAATCCAACTGTTAGATGAAGCAAACAACTGAAGATGTTAACTTGATATGATTTTAGTGAGCGTTATTCGTTACCGCGACTATTTCATGTATGAAGTTGTTGAGCGCTGTTATAAATGTTTAGCGTTTGTTTGAGATTTCTATGAGTTAATTATTTGGCCTTTCAATGTGTCTCATCTTATTGGCTTAGAATAATTCATTTTCAGATGGTTAATACTAATATGATATGTCAATACATTTATGTTCATTTTCATAAATCTTTTTATAATTATTATGTTTTTAAAATTATGTGAAGTCGCTAATTCGATTTACATCAACTCTGAGAACTTTTAATTGTTTCATCTCGTTAAGATTCGCGTCCAGGTACACTATTTTATTGTCTTCAATAATTAAACTTTCTAATTTCACAAGTGGTTTTAAAACACAGATAGATACTAAATTGCAACTCAACAAATTTAAATCTGTAAGGTTCTTCAAATATTGCAACTCTGTGATATTTAAGTTATAATTATATGAAAGATCTAAGTTTTGCAGATTTATAAGAGATTTTAAAGTACTTACTTTCTGAAATCCACAACATTGTAGTTGTAATTTTATGAGACCAACTAGGTCCTTCAGTGCAGTTATATCAATATTATTGTTATAACTGATATTTAACTCTTTAAGATTAACCAATAAACCTATGTTATCCGTATTTCCCAGTAAATTCTTTGATGCATTTAAAACTTATAAATTTGTAATATTACCTATCTAATCAATTTGTTTCAACTAGCATTCTGATATATTCAACTTAGTTAGACTGTTAACTTTACATAATGGAGCAATATCAATGTCTGGGTTTAAACTTAGATTAAGTTCTTTTAAATTAACCAACGACGTAATTTATTCAATGTTCTTTAAGCCACAACATTTAATAAACAATTTAGTAAGACTTACAACACTTTGAATATGGATTAGATTAACATTGTTATATGAAAGATCCAGAGTGTGGAGCTTCTTGAACTTCGCTAGATTATTTAGCTAATTATTTTAAAGTCTATTGGCATCTAGTACCAAGACTTCTAGGTTTTCGAGTTCCAAATCATCAACATTCAATTTCAATAACTCCTACAAATGACTTGGTAATTTAAGGTTTAATTCCTTAATAGTGTTGCTTTCCATTTAGACGTACATTGCATTGTTATTATAAAGCTTCAAAGTTTAAATATTTAATTTTTCAAGAAAGTTCAAGTTTATGATCTCTGGATCTCCGTTGTCACTACTACCGACTTATAAAAAACCATTTTAAATTTTACTTTCATATTTACTAACCATATACTCATCATATTCCTAATTTTGAAGATTTAAGTGTTCTTCTGTCATTCAAGTAAAGAAGTGGTTGAATTAATTAGTTAGTTATAATATAACTAATTGTGACAATTCTAAAGATTAAGTAGAAAAATTAGTAAGTTAGAAAAATAACAGGTAAAATTATTATATTCTATTCTAGAAGATGAGGTATGACGTTGAGATTAGTTTGAGGTAACGTTAGTGTGTTAATAACTGTGGATTGTCATGATTTATGAGATGAAGATGGAATGATTGAATTGACCCTTATATGATAAGGTTACAGTTAAGTGAGCCATTTTATTCTATTCTATTTTAAGTGTGGAATGATTTATGAGATAGAATAAGAAAACGTATGATCTACAGTATAATACTTTTCATAACTGGATTCCACCCAGTCATTTATATTCCTAATGTTCATTATTTACATATACACATTATTTTAACAATCTTCAAAACAATCTCACAGCATTTTTTGTACGCTACCTTTGTACGCCTTCACTAGCTTCTGTACAAACTCGAACACGACCTCCGTTTTGTCCATAATTGGCTTCATGACCGTTTTGAAATTAAATTGACTTGGCTCGTCGAACAGCAAACAGATCATGGCCACGTACAGAACAGTGGCGAACCAGAGCATGCTGCACCAGTTGATCGCGAATTTGTCCTCCTCAACTTCAACTTTGTTTATAATTTGCTTCTTCGCGGTTGGAACCGGTTTCTTGATCACTTTCAGGTTCTAATATTATTTTAGCTCCTTCAGGAAGGCGAATTGCTCTAGTTATAAGAACTCGATCACTTGAGCGGTGAGCTGAACCGGGCTGAAATTTAGTTTGAGTAAAATCTATTTTACTCTCTCAGAGGGGAGCACTTGAAGACGGACAGATTCGAGCACGAGGGTTTGGAAGGACTCTTTCGCATCGGATTCAGCAACTAATATATCAATGTGCTTGTTAAACTGAGCAATATTCGCAATGGTGGTCTCACCAACGAGATTTACCTAAGACATGCGCTCAACCAAGAAAATTGATGAAAGGAGCACCTGCTGATATGAAATTACTAACTTTGGATCCACTTTGGCCTGGTTCTTCACACGGGCGTTGAAGAAATCAATCATGAGCAAAATCTGATAAATATTGTGGAGCACCAAGTCCTCAGTAAACTTCTTCTTCTGCTCCATTTGATTTAATATAGCAACCCACAAAGAAAGGAATAATTGCATCACGTTTCCATAACTTTCAGTGGTGTTGTCAGCCTGAGCGAACAACCAGCATATGAAGTTAAAGTAGCGAGGATTCTTTATGATAACTTATGGATCAAATTGGGTAATGTACTGGTTCAAATACTTATTCAATAAGGTCGGTTTCTTCTTGGTAATCATTTGGATGAAGATTCTATGAGCTAAAGCCATGCCAGCTTCCTGCTTTATGTGTTCTGAATATAACTTCTTCATTTCAGCAATGGAGAAAACAAGCAACTCATCAAGTTCTTAGGGTTCAATTTTCCAATTCAAGAGCTTTGCTTGCAAATCACTTCGCAAGAAAGAGAACGGGAATGTGAAATCTGATTGCATGGTATTCTTTCTCTCAAATATTTTGGTTTCGTTCTTTGAGGTTACATAATAGACTGCGTAGTCCTGAGCATTTACCTTTTCTGGAAGAGAGACATTCTTGCAGTTTTTCACAAAGGATTTGAAATTCTCCAACACACTTCTTGTAAAGTCAAAACTCAAAATATTGGCTGAAAAGGTTGAAAATGGAATTTAATTACTGATCTTTTCAATAGATTGGTTCTCCTCTGGTAAGTTAATTTTTTCTATAACTTCTTGTGGTTTTAAATCTGGATTCTCATTGAGAACTTCAAAGCGATTAGCCATTTTCTTCATATTTAGAAGGAGCGGAGTGGAGCTTTGTAATATTTTGCATAAAAATAAGTTCATAGTATAAATGTAAAGAATTCACTTCAATTTATATATGGTTTGATTAACCATTTATAACATGCTACTCCAAAACCAAATAACGTTATCAACATTCCAATAATAGTGTACATTTATGCAATTATTTTATCTTTGTTGTTAGTAGCTAACTTGATTTTAAGAAGCCCAGGAAGTACTAATCCAATAGTACCACCACAAAGACTCGATGTGAAGTCGAGAATGTTATCAATTGAGTTTAAAAAGCATCCCACAGTAGCAGCTAGAATAATGATTGCAGAACCAATTATAATTTCAGTTTTTCTATTGACATTTGATTGGAAAGCTAGTTCTTCGAATGTTTTTCGCATTGGATATGCTACAACGGGGATGTGTACAATCATAAGAATTATCATTACGCAGTTTGCTGATATTGACCAGAATGTTTTTTCGAGTGATAGATTTTTGATTACATTTGGTTTGACTTGGTCTCCGTATATAGCGTATCCGAAGTATCCATTAACAAGGTATACTGTGAGGCAAATGAAGGAGTTCCAAACGGTGACAGGCTTGATATTTTTCTCTCTTTTGTTTAGTTCTTTGTATAAATTGAGGAAGTTGAATTGCAATATGGCTGCGTACGAGTGTGTGAGGAGTGAGGCTGCGAAGATCGAGTTTTCGGTGATGTTAACTGCTTTTGCGGTCTGGTTGAATCCTTTTTGGCAGAATGTGATGACGAGCACGATATCTATGTATATCATAACAATTACGTCTATGTACGAGTTGAATTTGAGTGATTCGAGCGTGGGCAGCCAGCTGAGCGGCATAACCATTACTATTTGTATTCCAGCCAATAGTACCGCTCTCTGCCACTTTTATTCTTCGGCGAAGAAGAAAAAGTTGTCCTTGGTGACTATATTGTACGACACTAAACTACCGAATACGAAAATCATTTGGCACAGTGCAACTATAACCCCAACCCACTTTGGATACACTTTCTCTATCAGTTGCCTGTACTAGTACACCCCTAATGTGTCAGCTGCTTGTTTAAGCCATTTATATCCCATAACGGCGAAGCTAAAAACAAAAATAATGAAAATGGGGGCGATTCCGAAGCCGAGGAGCTTCAAAATGAACGCGTTCGCCAAAACGGAAGATCCGAGAGAGGAGTTCGCGAAGTTTAAAACGGCCGTGAATTTTGATTATAGGGGAGAGGTGGAAGGGTTTTAGAGGAGGGGCTCTTGTTCGGTCATTTATTTTTCTGTTCAAGGAGTGGGTGGTTTAAATTTTTGTGCATGAAATGGAGACAATATGTATTTTTGGTTAAATTAAAGTATTATTTTGAAATGAATTATTATTATTGCTGTTGAGTGAGTCATGTTATTATTATTTGAACTGTTTGATACAAAAATTTGTAACCGAATTTGTACGGATTTATCATGTTAAAAAATTTGTGTGTCTATCTGGGTGTTTTGATGAGGTAAGATACACAAGAATTACGTAAAATCACATCCAAAAATTTTGTAACCCTATCACATATCTAGGTGTTTTGGGGAGGAAAGGTACAAAGAAACTGAGGATGAAGCCAAAATTGGAATTAAAGAGATTTTAGTAAAATTATGTTAAATATTGATCACTATAACTTAAGGATTGATCCTATCACAGAACTATTGTGTAATTAAGTAACAATACAGTATGTAACGAATAGAGTCCAATGGAGTTCGTGAAATTAAAAACGACCGTGAATTTTGATTGAAGGAACAGGAGGTTTTTGTTCGGTCATTTATATAGAGGGGAAAATCCAACGTCGCCACCTTATATCTGAGGTGAAATATGTCTTCAGTTGTCGATGGTTACTTCGAGCCGGTCCGATCCAGCGTTGCCTTGGACTTCACCTTATTGCCTTGCTCCCACACCCTCGAGGACTAGCTGCCCTTCTTCTGGTAGCTTGACGGTCTCTAACCTTACTTCGTCGCGATGGTTCCTTCGCGACTACGGATGAGTTAAAGAGATTAGTGGTGGAAGATGACTAACAATAAATCAGTGAATAACTCTTTTCATTGAATTCACAACCGGGTTCTATTATTAATTTAAATTTCTGTATATCTAGTACAGTTTCTCCATTATTTTTACGTATGAGTATTTATTAATAACATGAATATAATGAAGAAAATACTAAAATAATGAACTAATGAACTAATAAAATCTACAAAAGTAAGCACGCTCACAAAATAATCATGTAATGCTCACTGACTTTCCTATTTGTTTAATAATATTAATTAATTAACTGCTCTATTTGTCAGTGATAGTATTATTTCAGTACATTTCTTTTATAAAGAAACTATTTTATCTGCTGCAATACATTACCTTGACAAATATTTTTTGTATTTTATATTTATATCTCGAATACAAGATGTTAATAAGTCAATTATTTTCATTTTTCTGGCTTGTGATATCTATTTTATGTCTGGTCGTTTCTTGATTAATTCCTATTTATCTATTACATTGAAGAACTCAAAGAAATCTGAAGATTCGATTATAAAATTACCTTTTACATCCACTTAGGCGTCTAAATATTTAATTGGATAAAAATAAATAATATTATTAGTTGAAATATCTAAATATTCCAAGTTGACTAAAGTTCTTAACACTGCTATGTCATAAAGATAGCATGCATTTAATGTTAAGTAAGTAATTTGTGTAATATATTATAGAGGTGTAATATCTACACCTTTATTTTTAGACACTAACAGTGTTTTTAAGCATTTTAACTGCTAAAGTATTGAAATTTCTTTGATATTGTTATTACTAACATCTAAATTTATTAATTTAATAAGGTTTTAAAGGTGGCAAATATTGTTTATTTTATTTGACTGTAAATAAAGCACCTCTAGATTCACTAATGTTCTCAAAAAAGAAATATTGCTAACGTTACAATTTGAAATGTCTAGATACGTCAAATTTACCATAAATTACAGATAAGATATATCAAGATTATCATTATATTATAAGTCTAGATATTATAGATTTACGAGTTAATTTAAAAACGAAATATTCAATTATTCGTTAAAGCTTAAAGTTAATCTTTGAAGTTGAACCATTTAATTAAGTGGTTAAAAATCAATTTTGGAACTATTTGACATGTCAATTTGCTTTAAATGTACGAATTATTATATTAGATATATATTTTATACATTAGTATCAGATAAATTTATATGTGTAAGTTTAACTAAATATTTAGTAACATTTATATCATCTATATAATTTGAGGAAATATTTAGTTCCTCTAAGTTAATTAATGACTATAAAATATCAATACTGGTTGTTTTTGTTCTATATATGTTTAATTTTTTAAGCTTAACTAAAAATTTAATTGGTTATAAATCTATATTTGTATTAGCTGATATATCTAGTTCAACTAAATTGATTAATACTTCTAATATTTTGATATTTGAAAGATTGCAACCGCATAGATTCAATTTTGTTAGGTGTTTCAAATATTATAAAGGATTGAGATCAATGATAGAATTTCCTGATAAGTATAATTCATCCAAGTTTACTTAGTTGGATAATGGCTTAATATCACTTATTATATTATCGCTTATATCTAATACTTGTAATTGTAACAACTAAAGATAAGAAATATCGCCAAAATACATCCCAGAAATATCAAGTTGTTTCAAATGTTTAAATTATTATAAGTTCTGGATTTTTAATGCTTCATTTTCAGATAAATTAAGATTTTCTAAATTTTAAAGTTAAAAACCGTTAGTGTCTTTAATGCCACAATTTTCAATTTTTAGTTCTTTAATGCTGTTGTTAATTAGTTTCGGTATAATATTTCTACATCCAATAAGATCTAACTTGTGTATTTTAAAATCTGATAAGAATTCTAAATTCGAAAGCTTTCTACTGTTCTTTATTTAAAGCTCACCATTTTGGATTTTATCTTTATACTTTTAAATCATAGTGGAATTGTATTCAGCTAACTCAGCTTTTTATTCCTACATTAAATTCATTTGATCCATAATTGTGGAGGTGGTAGATTAAATTTAGCAAAAACCATAATTAAAATTATTATCAATACTATTTTTCAATGTGTTTAAGGTAAAATGTACGCCAACAAACAAAGTTTAAAATTTCACATTAAAAATGTTTTCATTGAACAAGAGATATAATTAACGACAGAATGATTAAATTGAGCCTTAGTACTGAAATGTACTGAATGACACGCATCCCTATTTATAAATCAAGCATAACAATTTCAACTGCAGCAACATTAGTCTTTCTGGTTAAGAGCGAAGTCGCAAGAAAATCTTAGAATCAACAAAACCCCAAACAAACTGCACCGAAGCAAGTTTCTTAAACCAAAACCCCAGTTCAAAAACCAAAGGAAGCCCCACAAGCGCCTTTACCACAAGAAACAAAGAAAACTCAGTCGCAAATTCCACTTGTAAAATCAAAGCACACAAGCGAAACGTCGAGTTAATCGAGTACAGTATCCAGCGGAACCTAAGCCAGCGAGTGCAACATAACTATTGAAGTCGAAGCACAAGCAAGCGAGTTAAGACGCCATTGGGAAGATGTTGATCCGAAAGAATATTAGGAGTAGGTATGCTGCGATTTGGTAGAAGTTATTGACATTTACGTTGAAGACCACCCAAAGTCGCCAATTAGTAAGATTAAATCCAACTTAATATTGATCTCAAAGGCGTTCTTTAAACGTAAACTCATCAACCGACCCCAATGCGAGATACTCCTATAGAAAATTAAAAGCCTGTAAGAAGTCTAGAACATCGAAGATGTTCTGAAACAGGCATCCCTACCTGTCCAGTAGGAAAATAAGTAAAGTCAAAGCGAAAAGAAGAAGGCCAATAAGCGACAGAATTAGATGGATATTTCCATCGACGACTGGGTATGAGGCCGGTTCTCCAACATTGAGTATGTTGCCCGCGAAGACATGCGCTTGAAACGTAGACCATGCAAGTATAAATGAAAGTTAAGTGAGTGGGATATATAAATCAAGCATATAGATTAGGGGTGGTTTTTTACACGATTTGTACACGATTTTTCTTCTGTACACGGAGTACGAATCACGTACAACAAACTTGCTTTTCGTACGCAAATATTATTTTTGTACGCAAAATGAGCAATTTATTTAGATATTTTAAGATATTCATGAGATTTCAATTAATTAATTGAGAAATTGATTATTTAATGACAATACGTACAATTTTTCTAATATTTTCCACTTTAAATGTAATGCATTCAAAATATTTCTAATATCAAGATTGAAGTCTGAAAAATACATATTATTAGTGTGTATTGCTAAAATAAATCACTAATTCAACATAATGAATTTATTTATAACACTTTGCTTGATATAATTATACTAATTGTAATACAAGCTATTATCACTATAATAATTATGATACAAACTGCATACTGCACTAAATTAATAAACTACACTAAATATAATGTATTTATGAATATATTTCATATTATTATAAGAAATTAATTATTTACTAACACAATAAGAATAGTTACGATGTTTACACTGATATATTATAATAATAGTAAGTATATACACATAATATTAATATTTCACTCCAATATATATATATATATATATATATATATATATATATATATATATATATATATATATATATATATGTTAACTAAATTTCAAATTAATTTCAAGTAAAATTATTAAATTACTATTATTTAGTTATATTAACTGTTAAAATAGCAATTTATAATGAAGTTGAACGAAATTTATAAATAATTAAAATATTTCGTACGCAATTTCGTTTTTGTGAGCTTGGCTTCTTCGTTAGCGCGCCACTGCAAGGCAGCAGTTCTTGCTCAGGAAAGAGTCTGTGATCTCTGGTAGATATTTGGTAAGCAAATTCATTGATTTCTCGTACACAGTGCCGTTATAGCGAAGAACGAGTGGAATCACCCGATTATCGCCATACGTGCCTCCGTATTTGAGAATCTTGCCCTTGAACGCGTTGCATATATTTGCTTCGACAGCGAAACTGGAGACTCATAGTAAAATTTTGGATTGAACAAAAATATTTAATAATTTTGTTCAATAACTAGATGAACGTTAGACCAAATGATCAGTAAAATGCTAAACGAGTTTTATCAAAAACTCAATGATGTTTAAAGTGGTATATGCAAGTAAAATATGTACAATTAGTAGACTCAATGCCAGAAAGAGTATCAAAATGCATTAACACTGTTAATGAAGCATTCAAGTGATTCTTTAAATCAATTGTAGCATATTTGAGCTCCGGCAATCGTTTTAAAGGTCAAAAAGAGGGCAGTCGCATTTACTTTGCCCGCCACTTTAAGACTTTGAGACATTTATCGATCTTATCTGTCAACAAGCGCAGCGAGTGAGGAGGTTGATGTTTGCGAAAAGGTTTGGCCCAAAAAGGTGATTTCACCACCATTCTGGGTAGATGAGCACTTCTCAAGCGCCAGTTCGAGACCTTGCGGTTGGAGAAGCTCAGAGAGTTCCATTAGAACCACGTCCTTGTCGACGTTTGGGTCGTGGCTTATCCTGTCTGCAAACATGGTGAGTTGGTAACATTTAGCTTCCATAGCAGTGTTTTGTTACCAATGTAGTCTGCTTGAGAAGATTAATCTGATTTTAGAAAAATTATTGTTCGATACATAAACTAAGTTGAGTAGGCCTCTAAATGACACTACTAAGACAATTATAATAAGAAGCAATTTTATATTTTAAGACGAATATTGGTAACTGATTTACTTTTGCCAAAAAGCAAATCTTGAGTTCATAGTGGACTTCAAAGACTAATTATAATTATCTTCATTATCATCAATATTTTATTAATATGCCGTTTGGGAATCTCAAATATGTTTATTGTTGTTCACGTAAAGCCAAAAATACGACTTGAAGTTTTATGCTGAAGTTGAAGCATTTAACTTGCTTTAATAGAACAGCATATAATAAACTACTTCTTTGACTATATCCAGTTCAGGATGGATTTTTAGAAAAGCGATATTAATCAACTTTAAATTATTATGTGTAAAATTCTATTCAACTTTAGATGTTATAGATCACTTAAGATTAAACTACTCAATTTTGCTATTTTTAGTGATTTAACCATTGAAAAGTGTAATTAATGTATATGCAATAATCTTCATTATATAATTTGATTACGATAATCATTATTGTGACTACAAAAATCTATCGCTGAACTTCAGTGTCAGGTATTATGTTATATCTTAGATAAGTAAGATATAATAAAGAATAATTTCCAACACAGTTACATAATTCTGACGTTATTAAATTATAATTTCTCTTTAACTCAGATAGATCTATTAAACAGTTTTTGACAAACAAAATATCGGTTATGGTCAAAATATTGTAACATAGAGTTGTATTAGTTAATATTTTATACAGTGATTGTTCGCAGATCTATAGGTTATATCTATGGATTATTTGGGGGTTCAAATGTAATATTGCATCTAAAACATAATCTAGTAGATTAAAATATAGTGCATATGCACAGGAAGATGCATGAGAATATCAAATCTGTAGGAACGTCTAATATGTTCTCTTGTGAAGGTAACACATCATTAACTAATAAATACCATAAAATAACATAAAATATCTAAATTTGTTGATAATAGTAAGCTTTTGATGAATGAAAACTATTTTTATTATCTATAATATGTTCGCTTCTATAATAATACTTAAACAATTAACATAAAATTAGTAGTAAAGATGTTAACATTACATCATATTCAATAATAACTAATATAACTATTGCCAGAAAACCAATATTATTAACAATGTAAAATTAGCCAATGAAATATTCTTAACATAAAAATATAATACATAACTATTCTTGGATACTTAATTTACTTAATAATCCACTGTTGACTTATAAGTACATAATTATGATGTTGATAGTTTTACACTATTTGGTTTGATGGCAGGCTCTTAAAAGATATATGATTCATAAATTAATATCAATTTACAATTTTAAGTATTCCAAGGCGCTCTGATATGCATAAGATGTGATATATAAATCATGAATTGTACTTTTATTTTTATTGCAAGTGGGTAGTAACTATCTGGATTAGTTATAGAAGTGTAGCAGTAATTAAATATCTAACAATCATTTATTTAGTATAGGCTTACTAGTTCAATCTCATCTGGTCTAGTCAATTAAATATAACAAAAAGTTAACTTTTCCATCATTGATTGTAAACTCACTGGAAGAAACTTGATTGAAAGTAACTACAACGGATATATCGCATCTAATATACAGATATTACCTCTAACAATATTTGTTCAATAATTTTAAGTATGTGCGAATAATATATCTGCTTTAGGCAATCAAAGTCTTTCAGCTTATTTTGATGTGACACATCAATGCGATATATGTGGTAAATTGAATGTAGTTTATGGACTTTGCCTAGATTCTTTGATACATGGCTAGTAAGTAAATGGTGAGTTGCAATGTGTCCATCCATATATATTTTCAGAAACCAAATGTGTTTGTGATTCCGGCTATATGTTTAACGGTGTTGAATGTATCAACATAATTGAGTCTATGCAGAACATTTCAAGTATTAACTATTTAACACAAAACCGTGTCTCTGATATTGAAATATAGCTTTCTGAAATAGATAACAGCATAGCATAAAATACAAGTTTATTGTACTAGTAAATGTAAATTTCAGAATCTACTCTGGAAAACTTCATCGCGTCAAATTACTCTCAGTCGTAAATTAATTTGCAGGCGAACACAACGGAGCTTGATAACAGGATTCTCGGAAATGCTACTATGTTGGCCAATGACATAAAGTCCAGCGCTAGTGTTCTTTAAAACTACATGTAGCAGAACTCAACTGTTCTGGACTGGCGAATATTCAACAACATAAGTACGCTGAACGACTCTGTTTTGTAAAGCAAACATGATATTTTGCAACTATTTAGCACTACATCAATATTAAATAGTACTATTAGAGATAATCTTAACGAGTTAGATGGCTATATTAAAGCGAATGCAACCAAATTTGAAAACACAATATAAAATCTTGATCAAAGAATTGTTTAAAACACAAGTCAGTTATAGTTATAAATATTAAATGCAAAATCTGATTTGGAGAGCTATATCATATCTAATTATTCAGAATCCCAGATTCAACTACTGAAGAATACAACAGCTTTAGATAACAGAATTGTTGGAAATGCAACATTGCTTTCTAACAACATAAAAACAAATATCAGTATTATGGACAACTATATCTAACAGAACTCAACGGCTTTAGATCAAAGAATACACAATAATGTAAGTATCTTAAATGTTTCAATTGCTGATATTAAAACTGACCTACTCTTCTAGAAGACGAACTTATCTTCGTTGAAAGGATAAATTATAGATAATCTGACGATTCTAGGCAATACTATAAAATCTAACTTCACTTAATTAGATAGTCAGATTCAAGTGCTTGATTAAAGAAACTAACAAAACATTAGCCAATTATAGACAAAAGTATAATTTACTCAAACTACTCTGGAAAACTTCATCGCATCAAATTACTCTCAGTCGTAAATTAATTTGCAGGCGAACACAACGGAGCTTGATAACAGGATTCTCGGTAATGCTACTATGTTGGCCAATGACATAAAGTCCAGCGCTAGTGTTCTTTAAAACTACATGTAGCAGAACTCAACTGTTCTGGACTGGCGAATATTCAACAACATAAGTGCGCTGAACGACTCTTTTACTGGTGTAACAAGTAACATAATGCAAAACGTTTCAGATCTTACAATTAATTATAATGTACTAGATAATTTCACCAAATAATTCAAAGAAAACTAAACCCAGGAAAATTAGGAAATGAAACAAGTTATAACAAGTCTTGGGTAGTAAATCAACTGTTTAAGCAACGATGGCAAATTTATTAATGGATTATGTTTAACAAATTATATTGTAAACTGCTCTGAAAATTTGTTACAATGCAGTTAGCTCATATATATTGGGACTTTCGACTAATATTTTGTAACATACTAGATTACAACAGCAAACAACTTCAGTAGCGGTTATGTCTTCAATTAGAACAATGTTGTCTAGAACGCATTCATAGATGTTTATGATAATGTGTACCAAACAGTAAACCCATTGTTTTAAAGTCAAAATAGTTTCACGAATATTAAAATTTAATTTGGAACACAATCTATTGACTATGGAAGTATATTAACACCTAGTTAAACAATAACGATAAATTAAATGAATATAGTTTCAAAAGATGGAAGTACTTTAACGTCTACTTCATATTTATGTATACTTTAACGTTCTTCTGCAAACTCAAATATAAGAAACTTACTGGTTAATCTAACTATCACAATGTAAAGCACATATATATAATTAATTAGCTAAGTTAGTGAAACTATAAGCATAAATGGTTATCAAGTACTTGGAACTTACTAGTGTTCGTCTAGAATTGCTATGATAAGTGCTACGGTTGATTCTGCAGTAGTGAATGTTAAACACGTTAGTTTTAAACCAAGTGTTTATAATGTTGGAAACAGTTCGTCCTATTTTTTCAGTAATGTAATGTCGAGTAAAGTAACAGTTAGTAATATCGCTATCATCATTGGATGTAACACTAACTAACAAGATTTAACATCGATTTCTACTAATTCTTCATATTAATATCAATTTGGTGGTATAGTAACAGAAATATACCATCCATCTTAAATTGTAATAAATAATGTTGTTTTAGAATGTTATTAGTAAATTGAAACAAATTTTACAAGTAATTCAGGTTTCCTTGTTGGGTATGGTAAATCCAATTCTAGCAGTATTATAATAACAAATTTATGCGTTTAGTAGAAAATATTAAGTTCAAAGAATTTTACTAGTTTAGGTCTAATTGGACTAAATGAAGGGAATATTTCACTATAATAAGCAAATGTTATCATATATGCTCAAGGAGCTATTATTTATTATTTTGCAATTGTTGGATATTAAGTAAGAGATTCAAAGTATGCTGAAGTTATTAATTTTAGAACGTTGTTGAATTTGACTACATAACAGGGACATGGTATTGGGAGTATTTTTGGTTACAGCGTAATACAATAAAACTATTTTAATAACGTGAGCATCACAAACAGCAGCATATTCGCAGAAAATGAACTAGCTTCTGTTGGTTTATTTATTGGCATATCTTTTTCTAACATGACTATTCTTAATGCAACTATTTAGTAGAGTGTTATATAATGTGTTGGTCCTGCTTCTGTATCATATTCGCCCAGTGTTGCTGGTTTTATAGGTTTATCTTACTCAAATATATCAGCTTTCAACGTTTCTATTTCTAATAGTAATATTTCATGCTTAGCTGGTGTTGGAGCATTTATCAGCGATTCTAGAGGTTATTCAGAAATGTAGATACATAATCATTCTATAATACAATGCAATATATCTGGCTATGGTTCAACCGGTGGATTTATAGAATCATGTTCAGAGACCAATCTATCTATACATAATTCAATAATAACAATGAGTACTATATATAACTCGTATACCTACTGTTAGGTAGGCGGATTTATAGGTAGTGCTTCTCGTTCTAATATGGTAATCCAAAATTACACCGTTTCAAAGAATTCTATATCAGGCACCCGTTATGTCGCAGGGTTCTACGGTTTCTGTAGTTCTACGAATATATCATTATAAAATTCAATCATTTCACAGAGCAATATAACATGCTTTTCTTATGCTGCTGGTGGATTATTTGCCGATACTGAGAGCAAAACAAATTTAACAGTATCGAACTAAATAATAACTTAAGTGCGCATCACATCTCCAAGTAGTTTTGGAATCGTCATATACTATATTTCATATTTTGGAGCAACACTAAAAATAACGAATTCTTCTTCTAGCTCTAACTACATAAACGATGTACTTCAAGCTGACTGCGCAACATTGACAAATAACTGGTCTGTGACTTAGTGTACATGAGTGACATGAATTTAAATTTATATGTATCACCTTAATCACTTATACTACTGATATAGATTATTGACTAAATAAAATATTATTGAAAACAAAACCAACCTTTTAATTATAATATAGAATAATTATTAGAATTTTTCATTTAATTTACCTGGCCAGCTGGAGATGATACTCGCCATCTGTGCGCGTTGACGGTATCGCTTTCCCATAAGCGGAAGCGCCACCCCAGGATTTCGGACGCACAAATGCAACGTGGCCGCCGCGACTCTGCCAGTAGGGCAGTGCGCAGAGTTAGTATTATCAGCAGATGCGCGGATGGAGTCGCGTAACTGGCTAGATCGAACGCGCGCGGCTCCCATCTCAGCAGGCGACGAAGCGCTACCGCAGAGCCGAATTAACACCAGCTCCACAACTGAGTGTGGCAGCAGAGACATTCCGAGCGCCGTTGAAATACTCAGATTTATCCAGACGCTGCCGGAAAGATCGCAACTGGGCTCTCAGCGGCCGCGAGGATGACGAGGCTGACACGAAGCCGTGGACGAGTGGCCCGCGCAAAGGGGCTCTGTGGCTTCCGGTCCGTGTTTGACCCAGCCGCGGTCAATGTTTTTTAATTATGTGGCGGCCCCCTGAATCATCGCCGCGTGTAATACTTTGCGCTATCAGAGACTCGCGCGTCAAACCTCAAACCAAATACAATTTGGTGGTATCAGAGTAAGACATTTGAGAAAATTCAGTCACGTACTTTTTATATCGCTGCATTTAGAGCGCCGTGGCAGAACATTAATATATCTAAAAACGTAGTGTGAATCTCAAACTGGTGGGCGGGTCATCGTCGGACAGAGAAGATGAAATGATACCGCGGCAGCCAGCCGGAGATGATACTCGCCACCTGCGCGCGTTTACGGCATCGCTTTCCCTAAGCGGAAGCGCCCCCCAGGATTTCGGACGCACAAATGCAACGTGGCCGCCGCGACTCTGCCAGTAGGGCAGTGCGCAGAGTTAGTATTATCAGCAGATGCGCGGATGGAGTCGCGTAACCGGCTAGATCGAACGCGCGCGGCTCCCATCTCAGCAGGCGACGAAGCGCTACCGCAGAGCCGAATTAACACCAGCTCCACAACTGAGTGTGGCCGCAGAGACATTCCGAGCGCCGTTGAAATACTCAGATTTATCCAGACGCTGCCGGAAAGATCGCAACCGGGCTCTCAGCGGCCGCGAGGATGACGAGGCTGACACGAAGTCGTGGACGAGTGGCCCGCGCAAAGGGGCTCTGTGGCTTCCGGTCCGTGTTTGACCCAGCCGCGGTCAATGTTTTTTAATTATGTGGCGGCCCCCTGAATCATCGCCGCGTGTAATACTTTGCGCTATCAGAGACTTGCGCGTCAAACCTCAAACCAAATACAATTTGGTGGTATCAGAGTAAGACATTTGAGAAAATTCAGTCACGTACTTTTTATATCGCTGCATTTAGAGCGCCGTGGCAGAACATTAATATATCTAAAAACGTAGTGTGAATCTCAAACTGGTGGGCGGGTCATCGTCGGACAGAGAAGATGAAATGATACCGCGGCGGCCAGCTGGAGATGATACTCGCCATCTGTGCGCGTTGACGGTATCGCTTTCCCATAAGCGGAAGCGCCACCCCAGGATTTCGGACGCACAAATGCAACGTGGCCGCCGCGACTCTGCCAGTAGGGCAGTGCGCAGAGTTAGTATTATCAGCAGATGCGCGGATGGAGTCGCGTAACTGGCTAGATCGAACGCGCGCGGCTCCCATCTCAGCAGGCGACGAAGCGCTACCGCAGAGCCGAATTAACACCAGCTCCACAACTGAGTGTGGCCGCAGAGACATTCCGAGCGCCGTTGAAATACTCAGATTTATCCAGACGCTGCCGGAAAGATCGCAACCGGGCTCTCAGCGGCCGCGAGGATGACGAGGCTGACACGAAGTCGTGGACGAGTGGCCCGCGCAAAGGGGCTCTGTGGCTTCCGGTCCGTGTTTGACCCAGCCGCGGTCAATGTTTTTTAATTATGTGGCGGCCCCCTGAATCATTGCCGCGTGTAATACTTTGCGATATCAGAGACTCGCGCGTCAAACCTCAAACCAAATACAATTTGGTGGTATCAGAGTAAGACATTTGAGAAAATTCAGTCACGTACTTTTTATATCGCTGCATTTAGAGCGCCGTGGCAGAACATTAATATATCTAAAAACGTAGTGTGAATCTCAAACTGGTGGGCGGGTCATCGTCGGACAGAGAAGATGAAATGATACCGCGGCGGCCAGCTGGAGATGATACTCGCCATCTGTGCGCGTTGACGGTATCGCTTTCCCATAAGCGGAAGCGCCACCCCAGGATTTCGGACGCACAAATGCAACGTGGCCGCCGCGACTCTGCCAGTAGGGCAGTGCGCAGAGTTAGTATTATCAGCAGATGCGCGGATGGAGTCGCGTAACTGGCTAGATCGAACGCGCGCGGCTCCCATCTCAGCAGGCGACGAAGCGCTACCGCAGAGCCGAATTAACACCAGCTCCACAACTGAGTGTGGCCGCAGAGACATTCCGAGCGCCGTTGAAATACTCAGATTTATCCAGACGCTGCCGGAAAGATCGCAACCGGGCTCTCAGCGGCCGCGAGGATGACGAGGCTGACACGAAGTCGTGGACGAGTGGCCCGCGCAAAGGGGCTCTGTGGCTTCCGGTCCGTGTTTGACCCAGCCGTGGTCAATGTTTTTTAATTATGTGGCGGCCCCCTGAATCATCGCCGCGTGTAATACTTTGCGTTATCAGAGACTCGCGCGTCAAACCTCAAACCAAATACAATTTGGTGGTATCAGAGTAAGACATTTGAGAAAATTCAGTCACGTACTTTTTATATCGCTGCATTTAGAGCGCCGTGGCAGAACATTAATATATCTAAAAACGTAGTGTGAATCTCAAACTGGTGGGCGGGTCATCGTCGGACAGAGAAGATGAAATGATACCGCGGCAGCCAGCGGGAGATGATACTCGCCACCTGCGCGCGTTTACGGCATCGCTTTCCCGCCGCGACTCTGCCAGTAGGGCAGTGCGCAGAGTTAGTATTATCAGCAGATGCGCGGATGGAGTCGCGTAACCGGCTAGATCGAACGCGCGCGGCTCCCATCTCAGCAGGCGACGAAGCGCTACCGCAGAGCCGAATTAACACCAGCTCCACAACTGAGTGTGGCCGCAGAGACATTCCGAGCGCCGTTGAAATACTCAGATTTATCCAGACGCTGCCGGAAAGATCGCAACCGGGCTCTCAGCGGCCGCGAGGATGACGAGGCTGACACGAAGTCGTGGACGAGTGGCCCGCGCAAAGGGGCTCTGTGGCTTCCGGTCCGTGTTTGACCCAGCCGTGGTCAATGTTTTTTAATTATGTGGCGGCCCCCTGAATCATCGCCGCGTGTAATACTTTGCGTTATCAGAGACTCGCGCGTCAAACCTCAAACCAAATACAATTTGGTGGTATCAGAGTAAGACATTTGAGAAAATTCAGTCACGTACTTTTTATATCGCTGCATTTAGAGCGCCGTGGCAGAACATTAATATATCTAAAAACGTAGTGTGAATCTCAAACTGGTGGGCGGGTCATCGTCGGACAGAGAAGATGAAATGATACCGCGGCGGCCAGCTGGAGATGATACTCGCCATCTGCGCGCGTTTACGGTATCGCTTTCCCATAAGCGGAAGCGCCACCCCAGGATTTCGGACGCACAAATGCAACGTGGCCGCCGCGACTCTGCCAGTAGGGCAGTGCGCAGAGTTAGTATTATCAGCAGATGCGCGGATGGAGTCGCGTAACCGGCTAGATCGAACGCGCGCGGCTCCCATCTCAGCAGGCGACGAAGCGCTACCGCAGAGCCGAATTAACACCAGCTCCACAACTGAGTGTGGCCGCAGAGACATTCCGAGCGCCGTTGAAATACTCAGATTTATCCAGACGCTGCCGGAAAGATCGCAACCGGGCTCTCAGCGGCCGCGAGGATGACGAGGCTGACACGAAGTCGTGGACGAGTGGCCCGCGCAAAGGGGCTCTGTGGCTTCCGGTCCGTGTTTGACCCAGCCGTGGTCAATGTTTTTTAATTATGTGGCGGCCCCCTGAATCATCGCCGCGTGTAATACTTTGCGTTATCAGAGACTCGCGCGTCAAACCTCAAACCAAATACAATTTGGTGGTATCAGAGTAAGACATTTGAGAAAATTCAGTCACGTACTTTTTATATCGCTGCATTTAGAGCGCCGTGGCAGAACATTAATATATCTAAAAACGTAGTGTGAATCTCAAACTGGTGGGCGGGTCATCGTCGGACAGAGAAGATGAAATGATACCGCGGCGAGCGAGATGATACTCGCCATCTGGCGCGTTGACGGTATCGCTTTCCCAGGATTTCGGACGCACAAATGCAACGTGGCCGCCGCGACTCTGCCAGTAGGGCAGTGCGCAGAGTTAGTATTATCAGCAGATGCGCGGATGGAGTCGCGTAACTGGCTAGATCGAACGCGCGCGGCTCCCATCTCAGCAGGCGACGAAGCGCTACCGCAGAGCCGAATTAACACCAGCTCCACAACTGAGTGTGGCAGCAGAGACATTCCGAGCGCCGTTGAAATACTCAGATTTAAACTGAGATTCATAAAGTTATCATATATGTCTTTGAATATATGTCTTTGAATTGCAGTACATTGAAATATATTCCACACGGGTTTTTGAACATTTTGTTGTCCAAAGTCGGTCGTTGGAGCTTTATCATCTTACATTGTCAAGAATAAGATGACAGAATATTATCTTTAAATATTCATTCTCTAGAATGACCAAAGTGAAGTTGAGGATGTGTCGAAACATTCTCTGGCCGATCTAGTACATAAAGATTGTCTATAGTTCCAGCTAACATTTATGAACATTGGACACGGAGTTCATCTAAAAACTATATGATCACCAAGCAAATTAATTTAATGAAATGGTACGTTGAGGTGGTCATTAAACAGGGAAATGAAATAATCTATATTACAAGTACAATGAATACAATAATATATTTCAATTTTTTCCTCACAACTCTCCTGAATAATTCCTTAACATTCCAATGTTCTGTATATTTCTGTATTTTGTAACAGATACCACATCTCAAACGTTATCTTATTAAGTTCTCTATTGTTAGATAAACTATTTCTGATATTACATTTGGAGCTTCTTCTTCTAGGCTTTCGTTAAGATTGGCTTGGTTTCCTATTTTGCGTCAGTTATCGTTTTTTATTCATTTTGACCATCTTTTGGCTATTCGACAGGCTTTTCTAAGACATGTTATTTATCCTCTTTCTTTTTCTAAGTTTCCTTTTTAGGAGACTTTGCGTTCGATTGGGGCATTTTAGTGGTCTTTTGATCTTGTGACTTTTAGACTGAGGGCTCTTTCTCTTTCTGCTTCCGAGCGTCCTTAAGCTTCGTGTTGTCAGGCGCCTTTTCTTCGATATTCTTCGTAGGTTCAGCTTTCTAACTTACTTCAGTCTTTTTCTTCTCGTTTTCAGGCTGGGCTTCGGCATTGTTTGTCTTTTAAGTGATCTTCTTGTCGTCATGCTTCTTTTTGGTTTCTTTGAATTTACGCAGTACTGTCGCCGCTTTAGTTAAATTATTTATTAGTTAAATTAATATGAGTGGTTTTCCATGTAAGCCCCAATTCAGATTTTTAAATTCAAATTGATAAAGTATAATATTATAAAAATGATTATAATATATTTAGTTTACATTAACCATTGAAAATTTCCAACACAGTTACATAATTCTGACGTTATTAAATTATAATTTCTCTTTAACTCAGATAGATCTTTTAACTCAAGAATATTCTAGCTCAACCTTAGATCCAGTGAATTCTTTTTAAATCGATTTTTACTATGTCATTTTTAACATATTTGCGAGAGTTTGGTAGTGGTTCCACACCAACTTCCATAAATCAAATTTTCATTGACTGAATTTTATCGTTAAGCAGTTAACGACATGTGTAATGGTGTGAAAATTTTGTATAAAACAAAATAATATTAAATATAGTATATTGTCACTACTTGATATGCAAATGCCTTAAGTTTGCACTAATTCTTTCTGAATGTTTTTAATTAGCCCAGCCAGTTAAAAACAAGTCATTTTTGTTAGCTGACCACGATTATTTCCAGACGGCTATAAGCATCACAGAATAACCTTTATTCAACAATGAATATTAGTGTATAATTTTACTTGCCTTTTGGCGACCAGCATTTTATTCATCATTTGTGATGTGGTAAAATTATATATTTCATCAACAATAGTAGAGGTCTATATCCTCCAAAAATATAGTTAGAATTCCTAAATTCACTGTCCTTCTGAAATCGACTTTCGTCAAAAACTATCATAGTCGAATCTTGGGTTAAACAGTTTTTGACAAACAAAATATCGGTTATGGTCAAAATATTGTAACATAGAGTTGTATTAGTTAATATTTTATACAGTGATTGTTCGCAGATCTATAGGTTATATCTATGGATTATTTGGGGGTTCAAATGTAATATTGCATCTAAAACATAATCTAGTAGATTAAAATATAGTGCATATGCACAGGAAGATGCATGAGAATATCAAATCTGTAGGAACGTCTAATATGTTCTCTTGTGAAGGTAACACATCATTAACTAATAAATACCATAAAATAACATAAAATATCTAAATTTGTTGATAATAGTAAGCTTTTGATGAATGAAAACTATTTTTATTATCTATAATATGTTCGCTTCTATAATAATACTTAAACAATTAACATAAAATTAGTAGTAAAGATGTTAACATAACATCATATTCAATAATAACTAATATAACTATTGCCAGAAAACCAATAATATTAACAATGTAAAATTAGCCAATGAAATATTCTTAACATAAAAATATAATACATAACTATTCTTGAATACTTAATTTACTTAATAATCCACTGTTGACTTATAAGTACATAATTATGATGTTGATAGTTTTACACTATTTGGTTTGATGGCAGGCTCTTAAAAGATATATGATTCATAAATTAATATCAATTTACAATTTTAAGTATTCCAAGGCGCTCTGATATGCATAAGATGTGATATATAAATCATGAATTGTACTTTTATTTTTATTGCAAGTGGGTAGTAACTATCTGGATTAGTTATAGAAGTGTAGCAGTAATTAAATATCTAACAATCATTTATTTAGTATAGGCTTACTAGTTCAATCTCATCTGGTCTAGTCAATTAAATATAACAAAAAGTTAACTTTTCCATCATTGATTGTAAACTCACTGGAAGAAACTTGATTGAAAGTAACTACAACGGATATATCGCATCTAATATACAGATATTACCTCTAACAATATTTGTTCAATAATTTTAAGTATGTGCGAATAATATATCTGCTTTAGGCAATCAAAGTCTTTCAGCTTATTTTGATGTGACACATCAATGCGATATATGTGGTAAATTGAATGTAGTTTATGGACTTTGCCTAGATTCTTTGATACATGGCTAGTAAGTAAATGGTGAGTTGCAATGTGTCCATCCATATATATTTTCAGAAACCAAATGTGTTTGTGATTCCGGCTATATGTTTAACGGTGTTGAATGTATCAACATAATTGAGTCTATGCAGAACATTTCAAGTATTAACTATTTAACACAAAACCGTGTCTCTGATATTGAAATATAGCTTTCTGAAATAGATAACAGCATAGCATAAAATACAAGTTTATTGTACTAGTAAATGTAAATTTCAGAATCTACTCTGGAAAACTTCATCGCGTCAAATTACTCTCAGTCGTAAATTAATTTGCAGGCGAACACAACGGAGCTTGATAACAGGATTCTCGGAAATGCTACTATGTTGGCCAATGACATAAAGTCCAGCGCTAGTGTTCTTTAAAACTACATGTAGCAGAACTCAACTGTTCTGGACTGGCGAATATTCAACAACATAAGTACGCTGAACGACTCTGTTTTGTAAAGCAAACATGATATTTTGCAACTATTTAGCACTACATCAATATTAAATAGTACTATTAGAGATAATCTTAACGAGTTAGATGGCTATATTAAAGCGAATGCAACCAAATTTGAAAACACAATATAAAATCTTGATCAAAGAATTGTTTAAAACACAAGTCAGTTATAGTTATAAATATTAAATGCAAAATCTGATTTGGAGAGCTATATCATATCTAATTATTCAGAATCCCAGATTCAACTACTGAAGAATACAACAGCTTTAGATAACAGAATTGTTGGAAATGCAACATTGCTTTCTAACAACATAAAAACAAATATCAGTATTATGGACAACTATATCTAACAGAACTCAACGGCTTTAGATCAAAGAATACACAATAATGTAAGTATCTTAAATGTTTCAATTGCTGATATTAAAACTGACCTACTCTTCTAGAAGACGAACTTATCTTCGTTGAAAGGATAAATTATAGATAATCTGACGATTCTAGGCAATACTATAAAATCTAACTTCACTTAATTAGATAGTCAGATTCAAGTGCTTGATTAAAGAAACTAACAAAACATTAGCCAATTATAGACAAAAGTATAATTTACTCAAACTACTCTGGAAAACTTCATCGCATCAAATTACTCTCAGTCGTAAATTAATTTGCAGGCGAACACAACGGAGCTTGATAACAGGATTCTCGGTAATGCTACTATGTTGGCCAATGACATAAAGTCCAGCGCTAGTGTTCTTTAAAACTACATGTAGCAGAACTCAACTGTTCTGGACTGGCGAATATTCAACAACATAAGTGCGCTGAACGACTCTTTTACTGGTGTAACAAGTAACATAATGCAAAACGTTTCAGATCTTACAATTAATTATAATGTACTAGATAATTTCACCAAATAATTCAAAGAAAACTAAACCCAGGAAAATTAGGAAATGAAACAAGTTATAACAAGTCTTGGGTAGTAAATCAACTGTTTAAGCAACGATGGCAAATTTATTAATGGATTATGTTTAACAAATTATATTGTAAACTGCTCTGAAAATTTGTTACAATGCAGTTAGCTCATATATATTGGGACTTTCGACTAATATTTTGTAACATACTAGATTACAACAGCAAACAACTTCAGTAGCGGTTATGTCTTCAATTAGAACAATGTTGTCTAGAACGCATTCATAGATGTTTATGATAATGTGTACCAAACAGTAAACCCATTGTTTTAAAGTCAAAATAGTTTCACGAATATTAAAATTTAATTTGGAACACAATCTATTGACTATGGAAGTATATTAACACCTAGTTAAACAATAACGATAAATTAAATGAATATAGTTTCAAAAGATGGAAGTACTTTAACGTCTACTTCATATTTATGTATACTTTAACGTTCTTCTGTAAACTCAAATATAAGAAACTTACTGGTTAATCTAACTATCACAATGTAAAGCACATATATATAATTAATTAGCTAAGTTAGTGAAACTATAAGCATAAATGGTTATCAAGTACTTGGAACTTACTAGTGTTCGTCTAGAATTGCTATGATAAGTGCTACGGTTGATTCTGCAGTAGTGAATGTTAAACACGTTAGTTTTAAACCAAGTGTTTATAATGTTGGAAACAGTTCGTCCTATTTTTTCAGTAATGTAATGTCGAGTAAAGTAACAGTTAGTAATATCGCTATCATCATTGGATGTAACACTAACTAACAAGATTTAACATCGATTTCTACTAATTCTTCATATTAATATCAATTTGGTGGTATAGTAACAGAAATATACCATCCATCTTAAATTGTAATAAATAATGTTGTTTTAGAATGTTATTAGTAAATTGAAACAAATTTTACAAGTAATTCAGGTTTCCTTGTTGGGTATGGTAAATCCAATTCTAGCAGTATTATAATAACAAATTTATGCGTTTAGTAGAAAATATTAAGTTCAAAGAATTTTACTAGTTTAGGTCTAATTGGACTAAATGAAGGGAATATTTCACTATAATAAGCAAATGTTATCATATATGCTCAAGGAGCTATTATTTATTATTTTGCAATTGTTGGATATTAAGTAAGAGATTCAAAGTATGCTGAAGTTATTAATTTTAGAACGTTGTTGAATTTGACTACATAACAGGGACATGGTATTGGGAGTATTTTTGGTTACAGCGTAATACAATAAAACTATTTTAATAACGTGAGCATCACAAACAGCAGCATATTCGCAGAAAATGAACTAGCTTCTGTTGGTTTATTTATTGGCATATCTTTTTCTAACATGACTATTCTTAATGCAACTATTTAGTAGAGTGTTATATAATGTGTTGGTCCTGCTTCTGTATCATATTCGCCCAGTGTTGCTGGTTTTATAGGTTTATCTTACTCAAATATATCAGCTTTCAACGTTTCTATTTCTAATAGTAATATTTCATGCTTAGCTGGTGTTGGAGCATTTATCAGCGATTCTAGAGGTTATTCAGAAATGTAGATACATAATCATTCTATAATACAATGCAATATATCTGGCTATGGTTCAACCGGTGGATTTATAGAATCATGTTCAGAGACCAATCTATCTATACATAATTCAATAATAACAATGAGTACTATATATAACTCGTATACCTACTGTTAGGTAGGCGGATTTATAGGTAGTGCTTCTCGTTCTAATATGGTAATCCAAAATTACACCGTTTCAAAGAATTCTATATCAGGCACCCGTTATGTCGCAGGGTTCTACGGTTTCTGTAGTTCTACGAATATATCATTATAAAATTCAATCATTTCACAGAGCAATATAACATGCTTTTCTTATGCTGCTGGTGGATTATTTGCCGATACTGAGAGCAAAACAAATTTAACAGTATCGAACTAAATAATAACTTAAGTGCGCATCACATCTCCAAGTAGTTTTGGAATCGTCATATACTATATTTCATATTTTGGAGCAACACTAAAAATAACGAATTCTTCTTCTAGCTCTAACTACATAAACGATGTACTTCAAGCTGACTGCGCAACATTGACAAATAACTGGTCTGTGACTTAGTGTACATGAGTGACATGAATTTAAATTTATATGTATCACCTTAATCACTTATACTACTGATATAAATTATTGACTAAATAAAATATTATTGAAAACAAAACCAACCTTTTAATTATAATATAGAATAATTATTAGAATTTTTCATTTAATTTACCTGGCCAGCTGGAGATGATACTCGCCATCTGTGCGCGTTGACGGTATCGCTTTCCCATAAGCGGAAGCGCCACCCCAGGATTTCGGACGCACAAATGCAACGTGGCCGCCGCGACTCTGCCAGTAGGGCAGTGCGCAGAGTTAGTATTATCAGCAGATGCGCGGATGGAGTCGCGTAACTGGCTAGATCGAACGCGCGCGGCTCCCATCTCAGCAGGCGACGAAGCGCTACCGCAGAGCCGAATTAACACCAGCTCCACAACTGAGTGTGGCAGCAGAGACATTCCGAGCGCCGTTGAAATACTCAGATTTATCCAGACGCTGCCGGAAAGATCGCAACTGGGCTCTCAGCGGCCGCGAGGATGACGAGGCTGACACGAAGCCGTGGACGAGTGGCCCGCGCAAAGGGGCTCTGTGGCTTCCGGTCCGTGTTTGACCCAGCCGCGGTCAATGTTTTTTAATTATAATTTTTTATATTATTGATGACCAAAACTCATTTATTTCAAAAATATTTCACTTCTTCTTACCCCCTTAAAAGTGAGATAGTGTAATTCAATTTTTAATTAATACATTGCGTTGTGTGCATTTGCCAAATTGGTCAAAATTATAGTTGGCGGTTTACAGTGTCACTTCAAAATCAAAAGTCCCATTTGTGAGTGTAATTATAAAATATAATTATAGTTATTTTGCGAATTAATTAACTATGGCTAACATATCAAATATTACAATACTATTATATTACTAAATAACTATGAATATAGATATTAAATCTAAGTAATATTGAAATATTGAACTGACAAGAGTGTATTTATTAGGTTTTATAATTATATAATGAACAGTACTACTATATCAGTGTTCTTACTTTCTCATCATTTTGGAGTGTGTATCAAAAAACACATATATCAAGAATGGATAACTATATCAAGAATTCCACTCTTAACAAAATAAAACGTTTAGTGTAATACGCCTACGAAATGTGTTAACTTAATTATTACATCATTCATTTTTAACTGTTCCTGTAGTGGGTTGATATTATATTTTCATAGTTACAGAAGTAAAGAACGCATTAAAATGAAATTATCATTTTAAAATGTTCCTGTGATTGAAGTAATCGATTATTGAGTGGATGTTTTTGAGATGTACCAAAAGAGTGAGCCGATATAAATAATCAAGTTAAGCTGATGTTCATTTTGATGTTCATTTTGAATAGTAATCCTCACTCAGCATCCGAAATCCCCATTCGTATATTCATTTTGAGTATACGATAACTAAATAAAATTATATATTACGTGTCACCATCCATTTTGGTCATTTTCTTAGTGCACAATAAGACTTTATATCAATAATTATACTAACTAAGTAAACAAATATAATTTTGAAAGCAGGTTATCACAATATTAATTGCATACAGTTACATATTTTATTATTAACTTGTCTTAAAATTGTTTTCTACATGGCAATTTTAGAATTTGACTAAATTAATATGATACAGGTGTGATGTAATCGTATTTAATTCCTATAATAAGTAATTTGCACTAATTCCGCATAGTAGAAGCAAGATTATGATATGAAATATTTTTAAGCTTCGAGTCTTATATTTCTCATTTTCTGTTAAAGAAGCGGGTCTAAAATTGAAAAACTGAATTGTCGAGTTACCATGTAATATAGCAATATATAATTTTTTAGAACTGTAGAAAACAAAAAACCCCCAAATTAACTCGACGGTCCTTTAAAGATTAATTTTTAATTTAATTATAATAATTTAATCACTAATATCAATAATTATATTATTATAATTTTGTTCTAAATATTTCACTATCCTTTGTCTTCCTTTTTCGCGCCGAACGGTTTGTACTTCGTGTTCCCGGCTCCGTTGAAGAACTTAATTTATTCCGGTTCCTTATGTTTACTTTATATCGGAATTTGATTCGGAGATGCGTTTTACTACTACTATTACTACATATCTTTACCAACTAAGTAAACAAATATAATTTTGAAAGCAGGTTATCACAATATTAATTGCATACAGTTACATATTTTATTATTAACTTGTCTTAAAATTGTTTTCTACATGGCAATTTTAGAATTTGACTAAATATATATGATACAGGTGTGATGTAATCGTATTCAGTTCCTATAATAAGTAATCTGCACTAATTCAGCAGAGTAGAAGCAAGATTTTGATACGAAATATTTTTAAGCTTCGAGTCTTATATTTCTCATTTTCTGTTAAAGAAGTGGGTCTAAAATTGAAAAACTGAATTGTCGAGTTACCATGTAATATAACAATATATAATTTTTTAGAACTGTAGACAACAAAAAACCCAAATTAACCCGACGGTCCTTTAAAGATTAATGAGCAATATCATTTGCAATAATAGTAGTATAGTAATAAATAAAATAGTGATAATGAATGACCACTCCACAGCAAAAATGAATCCTGAAAACAATTAGAAGAAAAGTGACGACGAAATATAAAACATGCAATACGAAAAACACATAAACAGAATAAAAAATAGTACACTGAAAATAAAGAAAGATGGGTCTCTAATCGATCTTTAATTTACATAGCGCTTCCAACTCGACCTCCTTTAAAGATTAATTTTTAATTTAATTATAATTTAATTATAATAATTCAATCACTTATATCAATAATTATATTATTATTCAATTAATTTTGTTCTAAATATTTCACTATCCTTTGTCTTCCTTTTTCGCACCGAACGGTTTGTACTTCGTGTTCCCGGCTCCGTTGAAGAACTTAATTTATTCCGGTTCCTTATGTTTACTTTATATCGGAATTTGATTCGGAGATGCGTTTTACTACTACTATTACTACATATCTTTACCAACTAAGTAAACAAATATAATTTTGAAAGCAGGTTATCACAATATTAATTGCATACAGTTAAATATTTTGTTATTAACTTGTCTTAAAATTGTTTTCTACATGGCAATTTTAGAATTTGACTAAATATATATGATATAGGTGTGATGTAATCGTATTCAGTTCCTATAATAAGTAATCTGCACTAATTCAGCAGAGTAGAAGCAAGATTATGATATGAAATATTTTTAAGCTTCTAGTCTTATATTTCTCATTTTCTGTTAAAGAAGTGGGTCTAAAATTGAAAAACTGAATTGTCTAGTTACCATGTAATATAACAATATATAATTTTTTAGAACTGTAGAAAACAAAAAACCCCCAAATTAACTCGACGGTCCTTTAAATATTAATTTTTAATTTAATTACTACATTACCTCGAATGCAGACCCCCACCCCTATTCACTTACAGACCCCCTCTTGATTTCTCAAAATAATTCAAGGGGTCTATAAGTGAGAGCAAATCTGGCTGTTTTTAGCTCATATTTCATATCAGATTTGGATTTCCATTTCAGTTACAGACCCTTTCTGAAAATATTCTTCAAATATCAACATATTTTTAGATTTTTGCTATTTTAATGAATATAATAACTAAAATAGTATGATATATGATAGATATAAGTTGATATATGATAGAGTTAAGTTTCCTCGTTTGTATTAGTCTTAAAACACGTTAGAATCAATAATATTTAATCAATTAAATATCAAATCATTTCAGTTGCAAACCCCAAATACAGTTCACTTATACACCCTTTTATTCATAAATATCGATGGGGCGCTTTTGGGGTCTGTAAGTGAATAGGGGTGGGGGTCTGCATTCGAGGTAATGTAGTATAATTTTATTATAATAATTTAATCACTTATATCAATAATTATATTATTTTGTTATTTAATTAATTTTGCTCTAATTATTTCACTTTTCTTTGTCTTCCTTTTTCGCGAACGGTTTGTACTTCGTGTTCCCTTCTCCGTTGAAGAACTTAATCTTTTCCGGTTCCTTATGTTTTGTTTAAATTGTAATTTGATTCGGAGATGCTGATTTAAGTTCCGAATTAGTTTATTTGGGCTCGTTTATTTGAGCAGTTTATTGTGGATTCGGTTGAATGGATTTGAAATAAATGGGTTGGTATTTAATGTTGTTAACGACCGAACGCGTTTATTTTTGGACAATCGTTGCGTTTTGAACTGGAATAGTTTATTGGTTTGTTGTGGATAAAGTGTTTACAGATTTATTGACACATAAATTAACAGATTTGTTAACATGTTGATTGGATGGATTAACGGATTGATTAGATGGATTAACGGGAGATGAAAGTATATTTGGTGAAGTGGATATTGATATGACATACTCGTTGTTATTTTGTGCTTAGCCTTCATCTGAATTTTAATTTGATTCGTTGTTATTATTATCGCTATTATTTTGAGCGTCTGAATTATCGTTGGAGGATGAAATGTCAACAACTGAATAGTCCTCGTTTTTCACGACGGGAATAGTGTTCGCAGCAGAATCTAAAGATTTGGCCCTGAATACAAAGGGTTTGTACTTAAATTCTTTTATTGGGGATTTAATTGATTTATCAGCCAAATTCTCGCTAACATTCAGGTTTCCACTTAGTTTCCAGACTGGAGAAGTGTGTAATTGCTTGAACTGCTTAGGACTTTTGATCTTTTCACCCTATTTCGCATATTACACTTTATTCTGCACGATTGAAGCTTCAATGGACGAAAAAATTTGATACGCCGGAAGCATATTCGCCTCTATCTTGGAATTTACAGGATTTAACTATATTTTAATTGCAATGTGCTTCAAAATAGAAGAATCCCTTCCTTTCAGAGAAGCAACATATTAAGTTTCTTCATCTTCAAGAGTAAATCGCACAGTGTGAATAGCCTAGTTTATATTATTGCTCTAGTTCATCATATACGTATCCTAATAATTTCCGTTGAACGCAGCTTTATTTGTATTGAGCTACGTATTAACTATAATATTTTCAGGATTAATATGTTAATGTAGCTTATTATAGTTCTTTTTCACAAAACTATCAGCTTTTTTATCTTAAATAGAATTTTAATAAAATATTTCATTAATAATATTCAATGGTATTCTATCAGTTGATTTGAAGATTACTTATCTATTCATATGACCAGGAGTGGAATTATAATATATTCATATATTTGTACTAGAACTGTTAAAAAGTGTTTTAAACATTAAAATGTGAACATATTGTATGGTTTCGATACAATATATTATAATGTAGCTAAATGTCCTTCTTACACCACTTTTCATTGAATACTGTGTTAAATTCTTTGATTATCATGGTGCTTATATTTAATTGTATATCTGGCATATTCCTATATAATGAATGTCCACTTCACAAATGTCATCACGTAAAGCAAGACAGGCCATAGGTAATGAAACGGTTAGAATTTCCAATACGCGTGAGTATATGTTGAATGGATAGAAAATTACCTTGCCTCCACTTGAGCAGCCAGTTGTGTATACCGAGTAAATGCTCGCTGATCTGGCTTAAAAACCGGTGTAGGATAAGTATCCTGAGAATATTGTGAATAATGCGTGCTCAATCAGTGCAGCGTTGAAATTCGCACATAAGAGTATTGCAATTTTGAATTTTGCGAATGAGAAGGAGCCCGGTGGTGGTTTCCTCTAGGGCGTGGTTGCCCAGGAGTAGCAGCTCTGCTACTGCTCGGATTTGTACACGTCTTTAACAAAGTGCAACAAGGACTACTATTTTTACAATTGTGAGCAAAGCAGTTAGGAAAACACTGGGCGGATCATCGTCTCACACAACACAATTATAAGGGACGCAGATTTCAACTTTGTTCAGCCGGTTCCAGTCACCATCATCACCTGCGCGGCTGTTCGAGCGTACCTTATTAAGGACCAAACTCTAGTTCAATAATTTATGAAAACGAGAATAAAAAACATTATGAACGTTTTAAACGAGTTGAACGTTGAGGTGTCGATTCTGGGCGCATTCGGATGCGGGGTGTTCAAAAATGATGTTTAATTTGTTGCCAAGTGCTTTGCCGAGGAAGGGCGCAAAGGGGCGAAAGTAAACTGCTTCGCCATATTTAAGAGCGAGGAAAACCTTAACGCGTTTTAAAAGGAGTTCGAAGGATAAGAGTGACACTTTTTGAATAACATAATATTTTGAATAACATAATAACTAGCGAGTAAAAGAATTAAGTATTACAAATATAAGTTAGTATAATTAAGTTATCATTAAGTTAAACACTATTGTGAAATTTATGAAAACGAGAATAAAAAACATTATGAACGTTTTAAACGAGTTGAACGTTGAGGTGTCGATTCTGGGCGCATTCGGATGCGGGGTGTTCAAAAATGATGTTTAATTTGTTGCCAAGTGCTTTGCCGAGGAAGGGCGCAAAGGGGCGAAAGTAAACTGCTTCGCCATATGCGGGTGCGGGGAAAACCTTAACGCGTTTTAAAAGGAGTTCGAAGGATAAGAGTGACACTTTTTGAATAACATAATATTTTGAATAACATAATAACTAGCGAGTAAAAGAATTAAGTATTACAAATATAAGTTAGTATAATTAAGTTATCATTAAGTTAAACACTATTGTGAAATTTATGAAAACGAGAATAAAAAACATTATGAACGTTTTAAACGAGTTGAACGTTGAGGTGTCGATTCTGGGCGCGTTCGGGTGCGGAGTGTTCAAAAATGATGTTTAGTTTGTTGCCAAGTGCTTTGCTGAGGAAGGGCGCAAAGGGGCGAAAGTAAACTGCTTCGCCATATTTAAGAGCGAGGAAAACCTTAACGCGTTTTAAAAGGAGTTCGAAGGATAAGAGTGACACTTTTTGAATAACATAATATTTTGAATAACATAATAACTAGCGAGTAAAAGAATTAAGTATTACAAATATAAGTTAGTATAATTAAGTTATCATTAAGTTAAACACTATTGTGAAATTTATGAAAACGAGAATAAAAAACATTATGAACGTTTTAAACGAGTTGAACGTTGAGGTGTCGATTCTGGGCGCGTTCGGGTGCGGAGTGTTCAAAAATGATGTTTAGTTTGTTGCCAAGTGCTTTGCTGAGGAAGGGCGCAAAGGGGCGAAAGTAAACTGCTTCGCCATATGCGGGTGCGGGGAAAACCTTAACGCGTTTTAAAAGGAGTTTGAGGGATAAGAGTGACAATTTTTGAATGTTTTAATAAGGAAAATATCAGTACTAAGACTCAATTCAATCACTCGGTCCCTTTTCTTTAGAAGGCAATTTGTACGTTTTGTTGTTGGGCGAGGATGTTGTTTTGTTGGGCATTCTTAATTCCATTTGAATCTCCTCCTGTATGGCAGGTGTGAGTGAAAGTAGGATTTCGTTTTAATTTATCTGGATGGATGAATTGTACTAATATTACAAATATAAGTATAAATTTATAATTATATAGTAATTATCATTAACTCCTCCAAAAATGAACATAATTCAAATAGTGACCAAGTAGGCAGAAAAATAATGTTCCTAATGCAACTATTAAGTAATTAGCTATAATATTGATTCCAAAACAGTAAAATATAATGATTTTTCATGGAGTGGTGTGCTAGATATCATTTTGTGCCCATTACCAAATACATAAATATCATATTAGAATGTTCAAAATCATGTCAAAACGTGTGTCAAGTATATAAAAAAATAGACGCTAACAAATACAGCAGTTCCAAAATTAATTATTGCGAGTCCAAAATTTATTATTATTATTATTCTAATTATTTCCGGACAAATCCTGTCCAACAATTTTTATTTTGTATAGTAATTATTATTAACCATTGTGAAATTTATACTCACTTTGAGTATAATAATAGAATTATTGATTTTTGTTAGCACATGCATTCATTTTATTAAATCTATTTTCAAAGATATATGTAACTTTATTAAATCATTTAGTGTATCTTAAGTTAAAAAGTAGTTTACCTTCCACTGTATATCTCTTTAGGAAAAAGGCTTTTTGTAAACAAATTTTTGTGCGAGCTAGAAGCTTTTTATGAGGGGGAAACGCGAGCTTATGAGTTTTTATAACTGTGAATAAAATCAATATTTTATATTTACACTTCACTGCCCCTAGGTTTAGATCATCTTTTGTACACAGTGAGCGAAATAATTATAATTTAGACTGCTGTCAATAATAATATTTTATTGGTAATGTCTTTGAATGAATTTGACTATCTATTCGTTACTAAAATTCTTTATATTTGTCAACTGATGAACCCCTGATATTTAACGATTCCAGCTATTCGTGCTTCTTTAGTCTAAATTGAACCCGGTTCCCTTTTCTTCACGTAATAATTAATTGAATTTAATTGGGCTTTTCAATAACTAATATTGTTTTGACATAAAACACAACTGGGTAATAATTCAATACTTACGGAAAACTAACTGAAAGAAGCCGCACATCAACGATCTTGCAGCACTTAGTTACCACTACTTAATTTAATTATAATTCTTCATATTAGCTTCTTAAACCTTCCAGCTCCTTTGAAAGCTTGGAATGTTTAAAAAATTATCAAGTAATTGCTACTTTTTAAACTAAACTGTACTTAAAAATATTATAAATCTTCTTATTATTTAGTAACATTTTACCAGTTATTAATTCAGTATTATTTGTAGATTTTCAATTTATAAACGATTTTTACAGTTTTCGACTTGAAAATGGTTGCTTTGGAAATCTAAATTCTCTCAAAGCAATAGTAAACAAATAATACTACTACTTATATCCCAATAATATTTTGTTCATGTACAGCTACTTTATAAGTTACTAAAATATAATTTTTTGTTAGTGTTATAATCTAGAATAACATGAAGCTAAAACTAAGTTATACAAATACAATTTATTATTAATTTAATTAAGAAAGCTGGGAACAGCTAGTTCAATGAAGTTACTGCAGGTAGGTATTTTGTATCTAAAATTTTAATGAACCAAGAACTTATTTCATGTTAAAGTTGACGCGCGAAGTTTCAGAAACTTCAAATGCTACAAAAAGTGAACTTAAGACTGACCAGTGAATCCTCAACCTTGGTTTGAATATTAATCTATTTAGAATATTTAGGTACGATATTATAAAAAGGAGACAATTCGTACGATAAAAATATCCAAAGTTATTATGGTCATGAAATTGAACTACACCATGATATAGAAAACAAAGCAGAAGCTTGTGTTCGGTCCAAAGCTAATTTATGAAGTTCTAGATTGAAAGTAGTAATTATATAGAAAAGGAAGAATCTAGCTTAAAATGAAGAACTCATCCAAGAGAGGAATCTAAAAGTAAAATATAGTTTTCAAATTGGATTATTTTTCTCAGAGGAATCTTATCGTACTATAAAATTAAGTTGCAATATGAGTCAATGTAACAACATTGAAACAAGACCATGTTTGGCTAGAACATATAATATATTCCACACCAGCTTTTTGCACATTTTGTTAACTCAAGTTTAAACTTCATTGGAATACCAGACTCAGTAATGATGGTGTTGACATATCATAATGTGGAGAATAATATTATGTAACATTATCTTAATAGAGCAACTTTCTATAAGTGCTTAAGATCTGATGGTAATCCATAGAAACATTTGTGAATCCATCCACAGATGATGAATTGTCTACGCTACCAACAAACAGTTTAGAAAGTTTAGACTTAAAATATATCTGGTTTGTTCACAATGTAGAGTAAAATATTCTCGTGATGTGGTAATAATATAAGGGTACATATTGAGTAAGTGAAATTAATTATAGTACGGTCATTATATATGCATTATGTATTTATAATATTGGATTCACTACTTCGATATATTTTTGCAGTCTAATGAATTATGCATTATACTGTACAATACTTAGATTAAATTAATTTCGTTTACCAATATCCATCATTAGTGATAATTCGTTTAATATATATATAAGGTGTATCTTCCACTTCCGAATGCTGAAGGGTCATAAATAGCTTCGTTAATCTTCTTCGCAGATCATCTCTAATAAATCTCGAATCGGCTTTTCATAAATATCCTAAACGCGAACACCAAAGTTATTAAATTGTAAAACGCATTTTGAACCAAAATTTGAGCCGAAACTATTATCTTTAAGTAACGACAGCGGATTTCAGTACCTCCCGCTCCAAAAGTGCAATAACTCATTTGAAATCGTTCATATTAATTCGTACAAATGCGATTACAAAATAGATTCGGCCAGGCTTGGTGCGGAGCTGAAAAAACTGAATGAAAGCCTAGGCGTAAATTACAACAGCGAACTGAAGAAAATGATTCAAAACGGAATTGTTGGAACAAATTTTACAATCGGGCGAGTAAACGATTTACTAATATTATGTAACTCGCATTGTCAAACTATGGACAATATCAGAACCAGCTAGGGATATATATTGAGTAAAAACATTTAATGGAAGTGATTACATATTATGTTATTTATTTTAATATTATATTAGTTTGTGAAAACACTTATAACATGAAATATTATTCAATTTGCAAATAAACTACATGATTATAGACAAAGTCTCATAATTAGCTTTATTAGCTTAATGTATTATCATATTATCATATCATTATGTTATCAATTTATGAATCAATTGAACTGAATCAATCTGATCCATGTAAGATATGACATAATTTTACATATTTTATTGGTATTTCAGAAATTAAATTTATCACTCCAAACACAAATGCAAGTTCAACAGTCGCTATCTAAATAAACTGTTTATTAGTAATTACCATAAATTTTACGCTAAATTTCTTCTGCAGGAAATAGCACCGAGTAATCTTTAAATGATAGTGAACCAGTAAATAGCATTTTATAATTTAAAATAATGTGTTAGCCACCAGTATTAAGTTAGTAAACAATTTCTAACAATTCAAAAATGAATAAATCAATAGTTCATAGTTCGTAAAGCGATTTATATGAATTTAATCTGTATCATGTTCGATAAATGATTGCGAATACTAATATACTTCTAAATAAGTTAGAGAATACAGTGTGTTACTAGGAAAAATGTATGAGTATCAGTGAATAAAATCTAACCAAAATGCTGAATCATTTTAAAAAATTAAAAGTATTTGTTGAAAAACAAATTAAAATGATTAGTTAGTGACAATATTGATACTATTTCATTTAATTATGCATTAAATAATATAAAAATAAGTTTTGCTAAAATTCAGTCAGATTCAAACCTAAATAATAGTTGTATGTGATGTTCCATACAACTCCTTGCCCTAACAGTTTCATTTTTATGACATGAACAAATTCAAACAATATTATATATATCCTTACCAACTAAGAGATTATTGAAGAATTGTTTCAACATAGTTGTTTAGATATTAAATTAATTTAAATGAACGATTATTTTAATGATTTTTACACACAAACTCACTGGAACTATGCAGGTAAAACAGGTGGTTGTGGATAATTCGACTGAACTTAAGGAGGTATCATTTATATTTACTGTTGTGGTTGATACATCTGTTGTTACTGTTATTATTATACTTGATTCTGACCTGATACTACGTAAGTTGAAATTTACTTTGGACGGGCAGCTTTAAAACAACTGCACACACAGCCGATAATGCAGCCAATGATACCAAGAACGATCAAAACTCCAACAACTATCACAGCAATAATCCAAGCGGATAAAATATCGCCAATCGCTGATAAATCTTAGCATTCGTAACATCCTGTGTCTATATTTTCTTTACATAAATAAGCTGAATACTAAGAACAAACTTGTTTGCATAATTCTTCAGAGCCATAACAAACACAGTAATTGCTTTGGGATCTAGACCGAAAGGAGTGCTGAAATTATTAGAATGAGTTTGTTTAGTCTTGGTCGCGAATACTTTAGTAAAATTTTATTTAAAATATAATTTACACTCCACAGTTTCCACTCGAAATATGAGTTATAATTATAGTGAAAACTAGGGAAATATTTACTATAATAAAAACCCATGCAATTTTACGCCATGAACTTAAATATTTCAATCATATCTGACCCAGTTTCACCAAAATAACGATCTATTAATTGTACCTCATCAAAATAAACTTTTAACTTGCAAGCTTCTGCTTTTCAAGAAAAATCAACCCGATAAAATTTTCTTAGTCGAAAGTGGGGTACGATAAATGAAGCGCATCCAGAGCTTATGAATATTTCATAATTTTGCCGAAATTTACTTAAGAAAAGATATTAAAGTTTCATATAAAAACTTCGAGGCCAATTCTCGGCACTCCAGGAAAAATTGTGGAAAATGGATCAATCGTTGATAGAAATAGTATTGAGATTTGAAAATTTATTTGAATTTTCAAGAATCTCTGAAATTTTAGAAGCAACAAATATCATATTTTACTTGAATTAAATTAGGTGCTTATAATTTAGCAACAAAGTTATTATTGCACAGTAATACATTTATTCGAGTTAATTTTTCTAGTTTCTTCCTGAGACAGATTAATTCAAATTTAATCATAATCATTACTAACGTATTAGGTGTAACTTCAAATTAGTATTAAATAAATTCATTGAAATACTTAGTGATTAATTAATAACAGAAATAAGCAGGATCAACTTATTCGGTTAGGATTGAGAGAAATATGAAAAACTTGTTAGTCTCAACTTTTTATTTCGAACTTCACTTACATTTAAATGACTATTATAATAAAATACGAACATTTGTTTCAACCCTAGTTAAATTTATACTTGATGTTTATATACCACTTCTCTTTATAGTTAAAGATTGTTTAGCTTCAAATATCTTCTATGTAATTAATCTGAACAGTTGAAAGATTAGATTTAAAATACTAAAGTAAAAACAACTAACATGTATAACCAGCTCATTAAGATTCAGCATTAAATAATGTATTTGAAATTATAAAATATATTTTTCGTTTACAAATCAGAAGCTAAATATATTATTCGGAACAAAACATATAATCTCTTCACTTAATTTCATTCAATTCAAGAATATTATTTGAGTTACACTTACTCGTTTATATGTAAGTTAAATTTATTGGTTATTTAACAAAAACCAAAATTAAAAATAACCCAGACAATATCAATATATTGTAAGCATATAATTGTATATGATTCATAATACATTCAATCCAGCTATATAGATCCTCGATTCAGTTTTTTAAATTTGAAAATATATTCTTAACTAAATTCAATTGCTGAGAAATAATGTTTCTTCCAACATCAACAGTATCACAACATTTTAATATTAACAAATAGTATTCGCTTTTAGGCTGCGTCGATCTTTGTGATTAATTTAATGAAGGACTAAAAATTTGTTTGTGTTGGACATATCAACTCCAACCACTTTGAGAGAGTCGAAACAATACCATTTGGTTGGAACCAGTTCAAAGTACATTTAGAAAATAAATCAACAAATTTGCTGAAAATCGGGATTTTCCTAATTTTCTAAAAAGTTCCTTGCTTGAAAAGATCTGTTGTACAAAATACTTTATATCAAGAACTTTTACAGCTTTTATTGTGCCTGAAAATAAGTCTGGAGTGCCGAAAATTGTCGTCGACTACTATTGCAACTTTAACTAAGATTCAGTAAGGGGTACAGTAGGTATATATGGTCTCTATTCTCAGTTTTGCAGCTTTTTACACAGCCCATGAAACCGCCCTGTAAAACCGCGCCCCTCAGCCCATTTCACATTACACTTTCAATACACTAATTTACACTAACATATTTAAATTTACCTATGCAATATCCTATACATTATAATAATTTTTCAATTTCAATCAATCAAAACCTTGAAAAGCTTGGTGAGCTTGGTGAGCTTGAAAAGCTTGGTGAGCTTGAAAACCTTTTTTCAATACCCCCATAGGATGCAATGAAATAACACCATATAGTGATAGAGACTCAAATACATCACTCCAATTATTTTCAATTCACCCTGATTTTGACACTGATTTAGTCGGGGCACGTTAAAATATCCTTACTATATCTTTAATATTAACTGAAATTAAGTAACTAATATATTACTCTTTCAGGCAAATTCACCAAATTCATTATTTAATATTTTATGATCATCTTTATTTACAAAAATAAGCATATCGTCATTACACACTTCATTACTTATATTTAATGACGGCCTTAGAAAATATAAAGCATCGCATTTGCTCCATTATGCGTTAATGCTGTGGTGTGCTCCAAAAACAGTAAGAATGTGTGAATGACACAAACGGGAACAAAGAAGTAACTGTAAATGACATGTATCTTATATTGAAGGAGAAATTCCCAGAATACAATGCACGCAAGCATAAATAACTCTTATACAAAGCATTGAAGTAATTAGGTTATCGTATGGTCAAAGAAGGATAGCAGTATCACATTTCCCACGTTTATTTGAAGAAAGATCTTACCAAAATATTGGATGAGATACGTGAAGACATCAGACTCTATCAAGCTGAGTTAATTCTCAAAAACCATGATGAGTCTTAAAAAATAAGAAAATAAGCTTTGAAAGAATGTGACGCTATTTTTAAAACTAACGAAGACAGAATTGTATTTGAAAAAGAAGGTGTCATTCATTAATTTGAATATTAGACAGCAAATCAACCTCAACAACAACCTCAACCTCAACAACAACCTCAACCTCAACGCCAACCTCAACAACAACAACAAACCGATCAACAGGAGATGCTTTTAATATTTTAGCAGGATATACAGCGCTTAAAGGAGGAGAGGGAAGCGATGCAGAATTAAAATCAAGCAATGCAGCAGTAAATGGGGCAGATGCAGCAATAAATGGAGGAGATGCAGCAACATGAGATACCGTAATAGTATAAGGGCCAGCATTTGGCAGCTAACAATAATGGGCAAGTATTTTTCAAGCCAGCACCATTGAATCCACCAAACTAAGTAATGTTTGTTTGATGTGAAAAATAACTAAATTTTATATAATAATTATAAATTTTGATATTTCCACGCTAAATTTTATGGCGGAATCAATCACTGATAAGATAAGAGCATTGCACCCGTTAATCATGGAGGGTAAAACAATTGACGAAATATGCGCGATCAAAACAACTTATAAACGATCTTACATTAGAGATTTTAGCTCAATTTGCTCAAGACTTAGTATTGGGCGCGACAAGGTCTTTATTAATAGAGGAACTGACCATATTGTTTAAAAAGACAAATATTGGGCCGAATAAATTCTCTAATATCACATTGAATATTTAGATGGGTAATAGAAGTTAAATGTTAATTACTTAGACACAGAATATATATAAATTAAGTTTTAAAATCCTGTTATTGGTGATGACGAAATGAATGATTGTATATAAATCATGTTAGACTGTGATGAGTATACTGAAAATTCATTTAGAATTTTACTTACACCTGAATAATAAATACTATCATATAAGTTAAAATATCAGGAATTAATGAAAATAGAATAATACAGATCCGAATATTTAAAATATATTGATGCTAAATCATAAATTATATTTGATCTTTGGTATAATTTCTATAAACACTTAACTGAAGAAGAAAAAGACTATTACACGTATTATTTTTAATCATTTAACCCAGACTATATTGGTGAGTTTTATAAATCTAACTGTTAAGGAGTCATAAATGATAATTACATAAAGGTAAGAAAAGACGAAAATTCCATTTCATTATTCAAAATAAATTAAAGATTCAGATAATAAGCAAGGGATAAGTGAGATATCTTTTTTCTATTTCTAATTAAATTCAAAATTGAGAATACAGAATTTTTTATCTTAAATAAAAACTATCAAATGAATCCAGAACTTAAATAACGTTTATTAGATATTATTAACAAATGGGGAGAAATATATTAAGATAAATTTAATAATGGAAATATCAAAGAAAAATATTTTAACCAGTAAATTGCAAAATTATAAAATAAATACAAGGAATTGAAAGAAATATTTATGCAGTATACAAATTAAACCACATTATGCGCTGAAAATATGACTGATTTAGAAAATATTAAATCACTAAAAGAGCTATTAAATTACGAGTTTAAGCGTGATTTATCTTACAAAATAGATTCATTTATTAAAACATTCAATGAAGAAAAATAGAATATAATAGAAGTATTAAACTATATACCAATTTAAACAGCAGAATATATTTAAACATTTAGTGAATATAATGTGACTGATGTTATTCAAAGTAAACCACTATTTAATTCAGATGAACAACGCACGACTATCTATGGCTTATTATTGAAATCCCAAGATGAGAGTGAATATTTACGTATAACAGATTTGATATCCAAGGAATCAGACGAGGTATTAATTGCACACCTCACGCAAGCTTTAGAAATCACATTTAAGAAAAACAACTTTATAACACAAAATTAAATTGAAGAATTAAATAATCAATTAAAGAAAGATAATTAAGCACTTATATAATCAGTTACATGTCTAATTGGAGGTCACGTTGTAACATATGGGAAGAACGAGAGCTTATATGAAATGGCTGAGCGCTATGTCAAAATTATGAAGTAACCAAACAAAGAATTCTATATAGAAGAAGCAGCAGATTTTGATCCTTTATCATTAGCCATCACAATTCTCATAAGTTACGAAAAAGCAGCCAGATATATTAAAAATGAAGAATTTGAAGGTTAGATGAAACAAACGATTATTTTAGTTAAAAACACAGAAGATGATGACTGTCTATATAGCGCATTATTTATTGGATTGACGTATAAATGCAAATAAGAAAATAATTCATTTATCTTAAATAACTAATATTTTAAGGTTACATTTGATAAAAACATATTCAGTGAAAATAGAATGTTATCTAATTATAACTAAACAGGTGTATCATCAACAAAGAATCTATACTATTACACACAACAACTTAAGAACTTAATACAAATTTCAAACACTGAACATGCATAAAATGAGCAAGTTATCATCAAGAAATTCAATGAGCTGTTTAAAATCAACGTAACAATTGTGTCATACAACGAGCCATTCAAATCATTACCTAAACAAGATGATATAATTTTACTAAAACAAAAGAACCATTATAACGTTATAAAGCAATATTAACAAGCAATAAGAAATATCACAAACAAATATAATGATGTATATTGTTTTGAACACTAAATTTGGGCAACTCAAGTTAAAAAATGCAATAAATGCTTTGATAATTAATACTGTCATTTTTGCAACAAATACCATAAATTAACAAAAACCTGTAATAAACAACCTTATATATGTAAAGAATGCAATTTTGAGTATTTTTATGAACCAACTGAGGAATGTTTAGAACGTCACAAAAAGATATGCTCTTAAATGAAAGAATGCGAGCACTGTAATAAAATACATTATATCTAAAGAAAATGCAAATAATAAGCCGCATATGAAGACTAACATTTCAAAGCAGGTAAAATGCACACTAAAAATGAAAATTTCATGGTTTATGATATTGAGACCATGTATGTGTCCTGTCCAGAAAATTCTAAATACAAAGCAGAATAAATACCATTTCTAATTAATTACCGTATAGCTGTATTCAACAAAGAGACTAACGAATATGATATGAAAGAGATAAACCACGATAATAAACTATAACACTTAAAACCAGGCACATTCATTATAAATAACTCACCATTTGAAACATTTATAGAAATTATAAATCAAGCATAGATATAATTTAAGGTTAGATATATCTATGCCCATAATGGTTCAAAATTTGATTCAAAGCTATTTCTATCATATATAATACATAATAACGTGAGTATAGAATATGAGACATTATTTAACGGAGGGCGCTTAATTCAACTATCACTAACAACATAATCAGGTGAGGTTTTGATAAAAGATAGTTTATAGATTTTAAATACACCGTTAGCTAAGTTTTAGAAAGCTTTTGATATTGACAGCATGAGAGCAAAATATAATATAGCAGAAGTCAATAAATTTGAATAATCATATACGTTTCTCACAACAAATATGTTTCAATAATATTTACAAAATGGAGGAAAATCAGAAACAATTAGATATTATTATGAAAATGGAGGACTGAACAGATAGCATTTTAATGATGGTGTATTTTTAGATGATAAACAATTTGAAGAAGAATATATTAACAAATATGGAGATGAAGATTTTATTAACTAATATATAAAATATTGTTAACAAGATGTAAACATCACAATGTTAGGCCTAATTAAAATGACTTAGTTAATGTTTTGTGAAGGTGTAAATATTTTGAACTATCTAACATTGTCAAGTATAGCTTACAATCTGTATTTGCACCATGCAGGAGAAAATATGTTTTAGTAAGAATATGAGGACTTTAATTTCAATAGAAGTTAGTGTGAACAAAAATTGATACATCTATTTTAAAGCGGTGATATTCAAAAAATCAACTAAATTATTAACACAGATGGAAAAATACAACACCATAATTTCACGAGAGTTTAAGTAATTGATACTAACATGAGATTTGATCAATACAACATAGACATAGTAATACAAGCATATGGAGCAGGTGATATAGATTTAGGTAAATATTTAATTGAAGTGAATGGAGTATATTTTCATGGTTTAGTTAAATTAGATAAAAATCATCAAAATTATTAGTTAATGATTGAACGTAAGGAACATCATGATAAAAAATAACGCTATGTTTTAAGTAAATTGAAATCTAAAGGATATTAAGCACTTATAAATATAACAGATACATAAATAAATGATATGAATTTAGAGTCAATAAAACAATAGCACAATATCAATAACAGAGATATATTTAGAGGAGGCAGAACTGAGTATTATTATAACTTATACACACTAAACGATAATCAGTGTTTGAAAGGTTTAGATTATACATCACTATATCCATCAATGATGTTATAGAATTTACCTTTAAGAGGTTTAATTATTGGTAAAGATTATGATTATGTTAATAAACTAATACGATACGCATAAAGCATTACAGGCACACCAGAATAACGTCAAGTAAAGTATTTCCAAGGATGTGATTCTGATAAACGTATTATTCAAGTTAAATGCAAAATATTACCACCATAAAATTTACAATACCCAGTATTATGCGTAAATATAAATAACAAATTGCTATCACCACTATGCAGAACATGCGCAGATTAAAAGTGTAAGGATGTTAAAAATAATACTGTATGCACACACAATGAAGAAGAACGCGCTTTATATGGTTTCTTTGACGAAATTGAACTAATACACGCTATTAATTTGGGATATAAAATATTAGAAGTATTTTAAACACATTTATACTAAACAACAACATTTAATGATGATAAATTCAAAGGTAACGAATATATGAAACATTTAGTATATTAGAAAACATTAAATAGCGATGTCAAAGATTATAATGAAGATGTTTTAGAGTAATTAAAATAAGACAATATAATTTGTGAATATAAGTTAAACTAAAACGAAGTGTAAATAAAATACAAACCTGAGTAAGAAGTATAAAATATTAAAGAGAATCCAGCACTGAAAACATTTTACAAGCTTATGATGAACTCAATATATGGGAAAACAGGTTAATCAAAAATAAGAAGAACACATATAATTAGTGATATTAATTTCTATAAAAAGGAATACAATAATTTAATACACAAAGATTTAAAAATGAACTATATAACAGATAAAACTATAGTATATGATTATAACGAAGCTGAAGAAATTCAAATGATGAATAGAACATAAAGTAATGCAGCTGTTTCAGGAAGAATCACAGCTTTATCAAGAACATGCTTATATCAGTTATAGCAACACGTAATTGAACATTATAATGGAACTGTTTTGTATAGCGACACAGATAGTGTATATTGTATATTAGATAAGAAATATAAAGATTTATCAGGTTTTAGTTTCAAAAATAGCTTTGGAGTTAAATCTGAGGAGAAATTATAGAATGTGACTGAATTTGTATGTATAGCACCTAAACAATATGGTTATAAAAATAAAGATAACAAATAGTATTGCACATCTAAAGGTATTAGTTTGAATTACAAAAAATAAGTGAATGTATATAACACCGAGCCCACAGACCTTAATTCTGATAATACAAGTAAAAGTAAATGCGCTTAGGCCTAAAGTGAAAGTCTATATGATATATACAAGAAATTAGTATTAAATCCAGATACCAAAGTAATAGCTGAATAAAATAAGAATTTTGTCACAGATAGATAGTCATTAAGAATATTTAAGTAAGATTAAAATAAATATATCTAAATTTAGGAAAGAAAACGCATAAGTTTAGATATTGATAAAGCTAATAATATAAATACAATTCCATTTGGATATATTTGACCTCAAAAAAGATAATTTTTTCATATTTAGTATTTTCATTTCATTTCTAAAGCTAAGAATTAGATATCATCCTAAATTTATTAACGTTTATTTCTTTAATAGCATAAATCTTACTATAATTCACACATATAATCTCTTATATATTTATTAGACCCATTATTATATATTTAAGATAATTTTTATATTTTAATTATAGTTTAAACTATATCAAAATTATTTTACATCTCTTCTATCATTAAGTTTTGCATTCTTGTTATTTTCTTATAATAAAAAATTCTGAATTTTATTATCTTAAAATTTACTAAATCAAATTTCAAAATTTTTAAAATTAAGAAATGTAAACGAGAATGGAAACGAGAATGGAAAAATATATAAATTATAGTATTTATGATTTATTAAAAGAGTTTAAATGCTATAATATAAATAAAAAGATACTATACAAAGTATTGGGATAAAAATAAACTATTCAAGATGTTATGTATTATATAGATCATTATGATAAAGATAAGGTATATATTCTATTATACAAATATAGATTGTTTACCAAAAATTTTCCATGCAATGATTTAGAAGAGCAATAGTGTTTAAAAATAAACACCACACCTGAAAAAATTATTACAAAAATGTGTTAAATAGATACAAAGATAGATACAATTGATTTCACTATTCATGAAAAGATAGATAAGCTGTAAGAATAATTAATTAAAATATCATAAATATCAAGTCACATGTGTGATAAGTTTGGCTAATATCAATCATTATTTTCTATTAGTGATTAACAATGAATGACATAAAGTCTGATGACACACACTTACTTAATTTTTTGATATTAGAAAATGAATGACGCAAAGCATATGATATACATAAATTATTATGATGATTGGTATTTAGATTTGATATTTATTAAAGATACTAAATATTTAGAAAAGGAAATACCTGATCTAATAATTGCACTATTTTATAACGCCGCTAATCACAGATTATTTGTTAACTAAGTTCTTAATAAGACCCCTTAGCAATCCTTATAAGCCTTTATAAGCTTTTAATAATACATCTAAGGCTTTCCCGATTAGTTTATTGATAAGATAATTACAGACTAAGGCAATGAATGGAAAAGTATATTTGAGTAAACCTTACTATAAAATAATATCTAACACTAAGTTATAATAAGAAACGTCAACGATCATAAGTCATTAGCTCACATTAACGGTATGGCGGCTTACGTTAGAAAAAACATGACAAAGCTTATTGACTCCCAAGAGATTATAAACGTTTAAAGAGCGTTAGATGAGTTTATGAGCTAACACAATTTTAAAAGAAAAATACCATTATACAAATAAACACCAAACAATATATCACGTGAAGATGTAAATAACATGAATGAATAGAAAGAACAATACAATAAAAAATATATTGATAAATCTAACGAATACTAAATAGGTGACTATGTTTAAATAATTAATAAACGCGAAGATAAAGAGAAGAAAAGACTATAAAAATGGAGTGAATAGGTGTTTTAAATATTTGATAAACAAGGATAAACGTTTATGCTAACACCATTGAATTTTAGCATGAGTAAGTATAAAGATGTTTTAGGAGTTACTAAGAATAACACGGAAAGATATAGTGATGATTTACCATTTTCTAACCCTGTATATAGACGTAAATATTATGAATTACGTTAGGCTAAACCAAATGATAAATATTTGCCATTTGAATAAGAGGATACGCGTTTGTATCAATTTAACAAAATCAATGATTGTGTTATTGATGTGTAAAGAGTGTTTAGATCAATAGAAAATATGTAATAGTTAGATGAATATATAAATAAGAATAATAGACATCTTTACTATGAAATTGAAAATAATTATGGTAAATTCTTTGTCCCTATTTCCATGATTAGATACTAAAATTAAGACTTGACGTTAGCTGAATAAGAATTTTGGTTAAATAGTAAAAACAAAAAATATGCATTAACTAAAGATTAGTATAAAATATTTAAATATATACTATATATCTGATCTTACGTCATCAGACTTTACGTCACATACCAAACACTAACCATGAATATATATTTGACTTATTACCACCTGAGTTAGCGTAATCAGCTGTGATTGTAACACCATTAAGATCAGCAACAATATAACCCACATCAGCGCCGCCGCCTGAATTATTATTACCCCAGCACGATACAAATGCGGAATTTACAGCATATTTGAAAGGTTTTGTGAAAGAAACAGATTTTTATGATAACGCTCCACCGACATCAATTTTTCCTTATTTAATAGTCAAACCGCCATACAATGTGAAAGAATAGTTATTCATATTCTAATCACTTTATACAGAGTTTTCTATTGATGCTATTCTATTTGCTTAATCATTGTTAACAGATATAACAGATGACATTTATGTTTATAAAGTTGATATATTATTGTTTTGAGTTGTTTGTTCTGGAATCATAGTTTATTCTAAATAATTTTTTGTGCCATTAACTATGATATTTTGATCAATATACTAATTCTCTAAAGTTATCAATCTTCCTTCTAAATATGGTATATTACTGCTGCTATTTTTCAAAGTAACGATATCAGATTTAATAACAGTTACATCAGATTTGATTCCTTTTATATCATTTGTATTCTCTGTGACTTTAATCATACAATTCTAAACATTTGTGTTATTGTTTGAGACATCTATTTTCATGTTAGAAATATCATTATCTTATACAGAATCTTTTATTTATATTAAAGCTATAGCATCATTTTATACTTTTTACTAAGAATCTATCTGAGATTTAGTATATACATCAGATGTGTTTGCTTTAGTTGCGATTATAGTGTCTTGAGTTTATTGTTGTAAATCAATCTATGTCTTAGTATAAACATCTAATATATTTGCTTTAGTTGAGATAAGAGTGTCAATAAAGACATAAATGTCTTCAGACTTTTTGTCTATCTAAGGTTTAGTATATACATCAGAAATGTTAACTTTAGTCTCATCTAAATTGGATATAAGACTCATCATATTATTTAAAGCTATATCCGAATCTGTTTTGAGCTAAAATAATGTATCTGAATCTATTTTGTCATAATATTTAGATATGATTTCAGATTTAGTATATACATCAGATATATTTGATTTAGTTTTAATTAAATTGTCTTGAGCTAATTGTTATGAATCTATTTCTGATTTAGTATATGTATCAGAGATATCAGCTTTAGTTGATCCTAATTATAAGAGATTTGTGTTGATTTGAGTATTAGTATCATTCTATTTCAAAACATAGTCATCTAAATCTGCTTTATTTGCTTTCATAGTTTATAGTGTTGTGATTTAACCTTGCATCTCTGCATCTATAACTCCTTATAATTTAATGAATGTATTTAAAGCTGTTTTAGTTGCATAAACTTCAGTTTTAGTTGTTGTATTATCTGTTTTTAATACTGTTACATCACCTTCTAATAATTCTTCTTTCACTTATAATTAAGTTGTTGTTGATGTAAGTGATGATACTTCTGTAACTAACTATGCTATAGCTGTTCCATTTGCTGTTGACATAGTTAATGCGCTTCCTGCTGTTGATACTGCTGATGCCGCTGCTGCTGTTGCTGCTGTGGCTTCAATACCTATAGCTCCAATTGTGATACCCAAACCTATAACAGATGCTTCACTTGCTAAACCATTTAAGTCTGATTTAGTGATATAACTTGCATCTATCTCATTTAATAATGCTATAATTTCTAATATTTTAGACCAATGTGCATCTAAGGTGTTATCTTGTTCAATATTCTTGGTTTCTATAGTTTATAAGCGTGTTTGAGTTATAGTTTAAAATGCTTTAAAATTATTGTTATCTAAAAATAGCTGTTATATTTATTGAGTATGATTCAATACTGTTGAATTTATATTTTAGATATCAGTTCCAAAAATGTTGTTTATTTGATCTTGTGCAATCTTGTTTGCTTCTATTTGAGTTTATATCTCTATAATTTTCTGTTAGTTTAGTTTGTGTGCTTCAATCATTTCATCTATAGTTTTCTCTAAATCAAAGTCTCCGTCTATTTGAGATGATATAATGATGTTATTTGATCTCAGATTTTTAATTGTAAAATTGTTCAAAGACTTGCCTTCTAATTAGTTGATATCAATTTGTATATTTGATTAGTTATTCTTGGTATTAATGAATACTTTGTTTTAATTAGTATTATCTCTAAATTCTATTTGATTATCATTTGTTATATCAATACTTTGACCTGCATATTTTATTTTCTTAGCTTATAATATTAAATTATTGTTTTATGAAATGATATGTTGACTCAGATTCATAAAATTATATTTTTTTATCATAGAAAAAATATGTCCAATGTTTAAATTGTTCCCGCTAATATATAAAAATTCTAAAATTTTAGCAATACTGTATTTGTTTCATCTGATAATAATCATAAAGGCGCCTCTATTAATAGTTATGCCCCGACTAATACAATACAGTAATCACCTGATAAACCATTATCATATATGGCAGGTGTTAATTTGTAATTTCTAATAAGCACAGGTGAAACTATATTATCATAAAATTAATCATATTTATCATATACTGTATAATTTGGTTTAAAAGTAATGTTTCCATATAATTAAAACGGTAAAACACCCGCTGATAATATTGGAAGATACTTTGTTTAAAATAGAGATGGTTTTGGTCCTTATTGGTATTTTGAAAGATATGTATGGAATGCCGCAACTGTATCATGGGTATCCGCAGGTAAGAAACCAATTGCTTTCATGGCTTTTGCATGTAATAGCGCCGCAATAATTGATAGAACAGAGTTTAGTTATAAACTTTTAAATAATGAAGATAGATAAGTATCAAGATATACCGCTTTTGCCTAATAATAATATTAAAATGAATTCTAAAATAATCATAACTAATCATGGTTTTAAGGTGATAAACCATGTTTAGAATTTATTGCTTTGCCATATAAATATGCAACACCAAATGATAGAAGAACTAAAACATATATGGATATAGCAGATTTATCTTATTTTGATGATAAATCAATTCCAGCAACAGAACTAATAAAAGGAGCAAAACCAACAAATGCAGCTGATTCACAAGTTACTTTCTTATTTAATAAAACATTCACAATTCCATTAAATATTCTTAACTAAGTATTTGATGCTGATATAGTATTTCCATTAAATGTGTTAGGAGGAACAGAAATTAAACTAAATTTCTATCTATTAAAAGATTATATTTATAGAGTATTTGGATAGGAAGACTATTTAGATACTAAATTAACAGGAATTATAGCTTTAGAATTGGTAACTGTAACAAAAGATAGCACCTCAGTAAAAGCTGAATTGAATGATAAAGATGGGTTTTCACATACGTATAAACGATATGAATATACATAATTACCAACTGATAATACATACGCTTAAACTAATAGAGTAATATATAGCGGTCATATATCAACAGCTGATATTTGCATTGGATTATGTATTAATGATACAAATTAAAAAGACTCATTATACTTAAAGTAAAGATATACAATGTTTACAGCTGAGTAATAAATGAATATAATAAATGGTGTATATGATATGAATGAGGAATTTAATTGGTTTAGATATTTTAATTTATGGAAAGGATCACGATCAAATTAGGTATTTTCTAAAAATTTAGAAAACATTACATCATTTAAGTGTGAAATGTTAAGAGGATTAAACCTGTATAATTAATATAGCGAAGGAGTATAGTATTATGATTCATTCTTAAAAATTATGATGAATTATGCTTTATTAACAATGAATTTAGAATCTTTTAGTATTGATACAAATTAAGATGTTGTTGGTGATGGTATGAATACATTTAATTAGAAAATTATGTTAGATTATTAGATAGGCTTATTCACTAACGGAAATATTGGATAAGTATATAATCCATTAACATAAACACCTAAAACACTTATCTCTGATTAAACACCTGTAGCTGTTGAGCTTATTTAAAAGTATGATAGTTCTCTTTATTTTGATACTAAGAAATAAATAATTATATAAGATGATGATTATTTGAAATCACGTTAATAATGAAACATATAAAATATATTTTTTTCAAATATAGAAAAATATGATGGATAGATAAGTGACGCAAAGATAAGTTACGGCTGACCAAACTCAAACTCAGACTTCAAACACTATAACGATTAGTGATGAATATAATACGATGGGATCACAGTAAGTATTAAACAATGAGCGATATAATTCACAATAATTTGATACTTATGCTGATATAATTATCAAAAAGTTTATTAATGATAAGATTACATTTGATGAGCTGCAAAATATGATTAAATAACTATGCTCTCTTGCTGAATATATATGGTAAAAATAACCATCTATAGGTGAGCTCAGAAAACATAATGTAAAACTCAGACTTGCTAATGCTTTAGGAAATAATGGATCAATATCTTATCAAATAGCTTATACTTTACTTGATAATATGATAGATGAGACAATCAAAAATAATACTAAAAGATAGCTAAAACAGATTGCTTGTAATTTATTGAAAGTTAGTGTAAAAGCTTCTGGTTTATTTGAATAATGTCTCAAATGATGACGCAAAGTCTAAAGACGTTTACGTCTGATGACACACCACTAAATATGGCGGAAGTGATGACGCAAAGTCTTAATGAATATTTTTTTGCTAATAATAAATGAATTAATAGAATGCGTAACTTATCATAGCATAAACACAATTAAACGGAAAAGGGTAAATATATGCCCCGTTATTTAAATAGAATGATTATATGGTATTATAATCAGTAAGAACTAATTTATCAGCAGCATGTAACGGATCAATTTTATTTGGAACATAGTATTTGTATAAAGATATAATTAAATCATATTTCTCATTATAAGATTTATGCGATTAAATTAATAAAGAATAGAAATTTGTTTAATTTAAATAAGTTAATGAATAGTATTTTTAAATGAAGGGATTGATTACAGGAAGTGTAAATATGACAGGTAATTATAAGTAAATATTTGGGTTTTATAATGAATAGTATATTGAAGTGAATTAGGTTATAGATTTATCATAGGATAATATTGCCAGAATTCAATATTTAAAAGTCTAATGTGATTTTATTAATACATCACAATTTGGTGAAGACACTATCAATGCTTTAATGATATTAGATAGAAGTAATAATTTTTAATTTGAGTCTTAAACAATAGATATACACCATTAGTTATTAAAAGGTTAAGTATTTAATTTTTGGGTAACAGATTAAGATGATAGGTTATTTACTTTGCGCAATGTATTTATTAAAACACAGTTTTTTAGCTTAGGGGCCGTGAGAGACCCCTAAAATGAGATACACTTAAAACATTAAGTATTCATAAAATTAGATAAAATAAAATATTTATAATAATACCTTTCTTATTTTTCTGTTTAATAGATATCAGGTCAAATATCACCCAATAATGTATTAAATAGATTTAATTCTATAGTAAAATTTAAAGAGACTGTTCATGGATAGTATTAAACATTGAATTTATTTGATGCTTATGAGGAATATTAAAATAAAATGATAGATTAAGATTTTATTGATAATTTTGTTGATGAGTATGATGTAAATTTAGATTCTATAGTTGTAAATAAAGAAAATATATTGTATTATTATTTGAAAACATATTAAAATGATTCAATTGTAAATAAATTCTAAAATGATTTTGTGTATAAACTATATATGAATGGCGAACTAATTGATATTCTAATTTTTAATGATATTAATTTATAAGGTATGAATTCATCTGTATTCTTTTGGTAATAATAAAACTTAACACGTTAAATTGATTTTAAATTAACAGATATAGAAGATAATGAAATTGATAAATATCCTAATTTAATTATAAGGCTTTTAGTTAAATGACTATCAGAGACTCTTAGATTCAAAATATTATTTTTTTCTATCTAAAATAAAAATGAGCATAGAATAAATTAAAACTATAATACCAACCATGAAAATAGCATCATAACCTTAACCTGTAACTGATATATTATCATAAAGCGCAGATTAATTAGCTGATAAATTAATACAATAAGCACCGTCATAATTATAGTAACCATTAAATGATGTCAAAACCGCAACTGTAAATGGAATTAAATATATAAGAGATCAAAGAACATCTAATTAAAAACCATAAAGATAAATAACAACATCTAATAACGCGTATAGAAGATAATCAACATGGTAAAAAATAAAAGGAGGTTTAGGTAAGTTTTGGTAATTTGCCCGTAAACCTGTTTAAAGCCTAATAGGTATGATACCCGGGGCGGGCGGTATAATTAATTAAGGTATAGACTATTTATCAGGCGGTAATAATAATATGAAATCATTGAAATGACGTAAATAAGACACCGTCTAATTTTGATGACACCATTAAATCACTTTAATCTTTTTTCAAATCCTTAGTATATGCTTGGTGTTGGTGAAATCACTATATATAGAAAGTTATATCTATATTTCATCTTTTTATCAAAGTCATCCTCATAATAACCTGTAACGTTTTTATATATTTCTGTGAATTCTTTCTCACCAAAATTATTGCTTTGAACCTCTTAAATTGTATTAAAGTATTCTTTCATTTATTCAGGTTTGAGCCCATTAAATAATAGTATAGCTGTTTAGTTAACTCTAAATTAATAATATAAATTTGTGATACTGTGAGCAACTATGAAACATGCAAATACGTGTAAATGACGTCTTTAAACTATAAATTTATAAAACTCATTTTCAATTGAATTAGTAAATAGCGATGTGCCGCTCATATCATCAAACATGGTCATAATTTTAGGAATGCGTATCCATGTGTAATCAGTTTTCACACCTAAAATCTAATATAACTCTTTAAGATTATCTATAATCACTTAATTTTACTCTTTACATATTAATTATGGGTATTTTCTTTTTGTTTGTTCAATTAATTTTAGTATATTAATTAATAAAACAGCTGTATGTCTATCATATTGGATATTACCTGCTTTGAAAAATTACCTTAATTATTACTATAACTCAATTATTATTTCTATCTAATCTTTCATTTACCGTATATATTGTATTAGATTGAGTATATTTTCTTTTTAACCATCAATTTTGATAATATTGTCATTTTAGTTCTTTTTACTTGTTTTATCTGATTATATTGATGGTGATATAAAGTAAATGTGTGTAAATTCTCCTCCTAATACAAAGGGGTTGTCTAAATCATATTATTACTTGTAACTATTCTCTATATATGCATCTTTTAGTTTAAAAAGCTATGTTGTCTTTCCTGTGTTAGTTTTCCCATATAAACCAATACATCCAAAACTCATAATATTTATTGGTTATGATTCTAATTGTATGATGTTATCATCTCTGATCATTTTTATTTTAGAGAAAAAATATATTTTCACTTCCGCTATGCGTAAGCGTTGCGTCAGACATATGCTTGTGTCTTTCCATTCAATCACTATATTCTTCATCAATAATTTTATATCCAAAACCTAATTATAAGAGTGTTGGATTATCAATTGTCTTATCAATAACTTTCACTTATCTTATCTTTTTAGTTTTAGCTATTTAAACAGAATTAGGTATAGAAACAGGTTATTGTTTTTATTCTGATAGCTATTTCAATTATTATTTCAAATCCTCAACTGTTTATGTAAGTGATATATCATTTTATTATGGTTAAGGTTCTATTTGTTATTTTAATTACTTAGCTTATCTAAGTTATTAACCTTTTGCTTGCTTCTATTCTGTTGTTATGATTTTCTGTGCTCTCCATCCATTTTTTCCAAATTTATACTCATAACCTTCTTTTGGTGGTGGTTTAACATCTTTATTCATTCTATCAATTTTTTAAACTGTTTATTCACTTGGGATTAAGGGTCTGGCTGGGTCAGTTATTATAGATGATGTATCTATTGTCATGTTCTGTTGTTAGGTTTCCATTTTTCTTATCTTAAAAAATTCTGACTTAACTAAACCATAAGGATCATTTCTTACCGTATTATTAAAGCTTGTCAGCATATAACTATTTTAAATAATTGTTATTTTGTTAGTCAATTTATCTAATAAAATCTTTATATTAAAGCATTAATTTTGCTATTTCTCTTAACTATTATTTTGAGTTAACTTGATTTATTTATTATAATAGCTAATTATACTGATCAATTTGTTAAAATTTCTGTCCTATTTACTCTAATTAACTTAATACTTTAGTTTCTTCTATATCAGGTGCTTTGGTCTAAGAGCCCGGTGAAGCTTAGGTTTCTAATAACTCGCGTAATATGGTTTCTTATAAATTTTAGTTTTCTGGGTTATAATATATAGATTTAGGTCTTTCTGTTCCTTTAATAATGCTCTAATCAAATTTTTCTTGTTCTTCTTCTAAATACTTGTCAAAATCTCGTTTCTAATTAGGTGGTGGTTATATGGTTTATTCAGGGTAAAATTTTGTTTTATTCCATGCATATTAAATTAATTGATCTTGATCTAATGGTGTTGTGTTGTCTTAATCTTCATGATTGTGTTCATTATTATACATTTATTATACAGTTTAGTCTAATCCCCATGAGGATTTAAGTTCTGGCTATCTTAATATTTCTTCTTCTTGCTTAATTTTCATATTTTTATGTTCAGTTCCATCATCTAATATTTAAACACTATTATCTATATTCTATAATGCTTATGATAAAATACCATAACGCTCTGTTTTAATTTCTTGGATTTCTTATTTTATCTCTTGCGTTTACCTGTTATAATCTTCAGCTTTTATTTATCTGTTCTATAACTTCTTGTTCAATTCATTGATTTTCTTTTTACGTATTAATTTTTGTTTTTAATTCTCATTTAATATTTAATTAATTTGAGTTGGTTTCTATGAATGTAACGTATATGATTGCTCCATCGCTTATAACTCTTTCTCTTCATCTTCATAGTATTATTTCATAATTTACTGGGCTTGCTGTTCTTACATCATTTCAGCTTATTCTTTTTCTTATTTGCGTTATTCTAATATTTGTCTCTTTTAGAGCTCTTCTTGCTATTTAATTTATTGTTGTTCTTCTTGATACTATTTCTTCATTAATTATTTACGGCTTTTACCAATATATAGATCAATTGTATATTCTTAACCGCTTAATGGTAAGGGTATGTAATTCTCATCTAAAAACTAAACTTATATCCCTTTCATTAAATTAATTATTGGAAATGAAACTGATAAATCACTTGTTACTTATGTATTTACACCTGCTTACCAATTTCTAAATTATTTCATCAATAGAAAGCGCTTCTATCCCTTTTCAATAACTGTAAAATCTTAAATTTCATAGCAATTAATAATTAGATATTTATAAATATATGGATATAGTATTTAATCTGCTGTTATATACCCTGCTTCATTCATTTCATAAATAGTATTCTGTTTGAATCCTAATATTTTACTAAAATAATAATCATCTATTTTAATAGCTTTAAATATAGTGGATGTGAAACGCAATTTGTTATTATTTTCATAGTATAAGTTATCAATTTATATTTAATAATTAACTTAAGCGCATATTTCATTAAATTTATTTATGAGTTATTGCTCATCATCTATTTTGAATTATGCATTTATCTAAATTTCTTACCATTCATCATTATCAATGCGTTATACATAAAATTTATTGTTATCAATTGCATAATATGGAGGAATAAACGTTAATTTTATATTAACATCAACCTCATCTTTGTCATATTCATACAATATTTACTAATCAAACGGTGATAAATGCAATGTTTCATTACTTTAAGTTCCTGTTAAGGTCATAACTAAGGTCATTTTTTTGAAATCAAAAAATATTGATTATCATTCACTCATCAAATGATATTTCTTTATCAATTATTACTTTACTGTATTCTTTTTAAATTTCTAATAGACAAAAGCGTTCTAATTCTTTATCACTAACTTTGTATTATAGTTATGGGTAAAAATCACACATCTCACCTGTTTTTGGTAATTTGAATTATTTCAATTCTTTTTAAATATGAACTTTGATTATTGATGTATTAACAAGTTTTTCATGGATATGTTTCAGTGTATATATATTATTATTTTGTATTTCTAATGAATTTACAAATTTATTATCTTTTAGCATAACTATGGCTAATACTTTAAGATTAATTGATTGAGGGTTAAATTTATTACTTTTATTGATTCTCTTATTTTTAGAATCTAAATATAAAATAACTTCATCAAAATCTTCACATGTATTATCACATAATTCAATAACATTCTGTGTCTTTAAATATTACATTTTCTTTTTCTTATGTTAAAAAAATCTGAAATAACGAATCTTAGAATACGATCTTAGAATAAATTTAATTTTTTGTTACTTAATTTCAGTTAATATTAAAGATATAGTAAGGATATTTTAACGTGCCCCGACTAAATCAGTGTCAAAATCAGGGTGAATTGAAAATAATTGGAGTGATGTATTTGAGTCTCTATCACTATATGGTGTTATTTCATTGCATCCTATGGGGGTATTGAAAAAAGGTTTTCAAGCTCACCAAGCTTTTCAAGCTCACCAAGCTTTTCAAGCTCACCAAGCTCACCAAGCTCTTCAAGGTTTTGATTGATTGAAATTGAAAAATTATTATAATGTATAGGATATTGCATAGGTAAATTTAAATATGTTAGTGTAAATTAGTGTATTGAAAGTGTAATGTGAAATGGGCTGAGGGGCGCGGTTTTACAGGGCGGTTTCATGGGCTGTGTAAAAAGCTGCAAAACTGAGAATAGAGGCCATATATACCTACTGGTACACATTAAAAAATATGAAAATTTCGATATTTTACAGAAATGCAGAATGACTTAGATAGTCATATACTACTCCTGAAATACCACTATGAAAAACAAGCTAAACCTATTGTTGATTATTCCTAGTAGCAGTGAATATCAAAATAAGGTCAAAATCAGCTTGTAAAAATGGAGTATGAAGAAATATAAAAAATGAAATTATTTTACTTTAATATTTCGAAGGGTACATAATACGTTACATCTATAAAATTTCACTCCTAAATTCCAAAAAAAGTTTGAAAATATTACTTACGTTAACAAACAGAAGTCATCTGAAGTGGTGGAATGTTCTATAAAATATCATATACGATTATTTTATATATTATCTAAAATTATCAAAATATATTATTAAAAATAGTACTTTGTATTTAGTAATTTATATTGAACGTTAAAATATATCAACCTATATTATTCTAATCTATTCATAGTACAACAATTTTAACAATTTGACGCCTTTGATTCACACTGACTTTGTTGATACTTAACCGGAAGTGAGTGGATATTTACTGTGATTATTTACAGTTTTGATCAAGAAATTTTAATTTTGAACGTGTAGAAAGTTATGTTATTATATATTGATTGTTTTAAAAATAAAATTAAAATATTTGTTGAAAAATAAATTAAAATGATTAGTTAGCTTTTTATTATTGCTTGAATTGACGCTTGAAATTATCGATTAGAATTTGAATTACTATTATCTATATAACAATAATGTATGTAATAATTGATTAAATAATTGATTACAGAATGTAGGATCACTCAAACGACAGTTGCTCGATTTAGCATTCGTTAATTCCAAGTAATAGTACGAATGTCTTCAATATATTCACCCCCGTTTTGGGGGGGGGTGTATTCGATTCGGGCCGAGAAAACGGCCAGCGAGCGCCCAAAGGCTTTGGAGTGGGGTATTACAAACGGAGGTATTTGTGCACTACTGCTGCGATCCGAGTCAAACTGCACAGATTCAGGCGCTGTGGACGTATTTGTAGAATTACGTGACTCTGAGCAAAATCGAGGCGCGAACGAAAGCGAACCAGAAGCCGTGAGCTGCTGGCTGTTGAAAATATACTCCAAAGCAAATCTAAATTCGTTTAATGATGAATGAACCAGTGAGCGAAATATATCGAATTTGAAACTTGTTTGAATCTTGGTAAAGTCAATTCACTTCTCACTAGATGGCCAGAAGGCTCCTGAGCACCTTGTAGACCTCTTCTTCTTTCTGGGCCGTGAGCTCTCCGGTAGAGCTGTTTTCTCTCTTGGAGCGCTCCTGCTTCTTGGGCTTCTTGCCGTTGTGGAGGTTGAAGTCGCTCACGATCTCCCGGTACTTGTTCTTCAGCTGGAGCACGTTGAACTGCGTGAGGTGCTGTCTGTTGATGAGCTCCCAGTTCGTGGAATAGTTCGCGATGAGCCTGCAGAGGACGATTTCTTCCTCGCGGGTCCACTTGTGGTACATGGGATTCTTCTGGCCCTCCTAGCTCTGGGATACCCAGCGAGTGCCTGTTTTTGGGGCGCTCTGGATGAAGTCGGCAACGGCCTTTGTGAAGTCTTTCGCGAATGTCTTCGGCATCTGGAGTGGAAATAATTTATTAAACCGGCTGTTCGCATGCCATGGAGCTGGCGCGGATTGTTTTTATTCCTGTACTCTTTTAATTTTGTAAAGCTCGAATCTAATTTTCGGCAATGGGCCATAAGCTATAAATAGAACTGGGCACGGAAATGCATGAATGTGCTCTTGGTGAGGCGGCAGTGGTATTGAAGCACACATAACATTGGCGTCAAATTTAATATACAAAGATAAATTGTATTTAATAATCACACAACTCACCGAGTCGCCCGGATCCGACGATACGCCGACGACAGCCAATTACACTCTTTTAAATACTTTTATAACATTTGAACTTCAAATACAAATCTGTAGTGTATTCTGTTTGACAACTGACGAAGAAGTGGGTTCGCGTCTTCTGCAGCCGAAATAGTACCTTGATAGTTGCGAGTCCCGAAATTTAGTTTAGATACCAAATCCAGAATCAGAACTAAGTGACTCAGGCAGTACGGGACAAACAACTCGCAATACGCTTCATCGCGGCCATCTTAATGTTTAAGAATCGTATATTCGCCGACATTCGGTGTTAAAAATATTTGTGAATTCATTCGATAGCGATTTCTAACTCCAGAAACAGTATAATTGCTGTCCGCGTCGAATTGGACGGAGTCCCACTCAGATTCCGCTCGGTTCTGGCATTGAAGCTGCGGCCTGGCTCCAGCGGATCCGCTGCGCAGTGCAGTGACGAGTGTTTGCGTTTTAATACTGGCACGTGGCCCGGCTGGTAGGCAACTCGGGTTTGCGCCGCTACAAAATATTTTCACCCCCGTTTTGGGACATTTTGAGTGGTTCAGGTGTGTATTCGATTCGGGCCGAGAAAACGGCCAGCGAGCGCCCAAAGGCTTTGGAGTGGGGTATTCAGAACGGAGGTATTTGTGCGCTACTGCTGCGATCCGAGTCAAACTGCACAGATTCAGGCGCTGTGGACGTATTTGTAGAATTACGTGACTCTGAGCAAAATCGAGGCGCGAACGAAAGCGAACCAGAAGCCGTGAGCTGCTGGCTGTTGAAAATATACTCCAAAGCAAATCTAAATTCGTTTAATGATGAATGATCCAGTGAGCGAAATATATCGAATTTGAAACTTGTTTGAATCTTGGTAAAGTCAATTCACTTCTCACTAGATGGCCAGAAGGCTCCTGAGCACCTTGTAGACCTCTTCTTCTTTCTGGGCCGTGAGCTCTCCGGTAGAGCTGTTTTCTCTCTTGGAGCACTCCTGCTTCTTGGGCTTCTTGCCGTTGTGGAGGTTGAAGTCGCTCACGATCTCCCGGTACTTGTTCTTCAGCTGGAGCACGTTGAACTGCGTGAGGTGCTGTCTGTTGATGAGCTCCCAGTTCGTGGAGTAGTTCGCGATGAGCCTGCAGAGGACGATTTCTTCCTCGCGGGTCCACTTGTGGTACATGGGATTCTTCTGGCCCTCCTGGCTTTGGGACACCCAGCGAGTGCATGTTTTTGGGGCGCTCTGGATGAAGTCGGCAACGGCCTTTGTGAAGTCTTTCGCGAATGTCTTCGGCATCTGGAGCGGAAATAATTTATTAAACCGGCTGTTCGCATGCCGTGGAGCTGGCGCGGATTGTTTTTATTCCTGTACTCTTTTAATTTTGTAAAGCCCGAATCTAATTTTCGGCAATGGGCCATAAGCTATAAATAGAACTGGGCACGGAAATGCATGAATGTGCTCTTGGTGAGGCGGCAGTGGTATTGAAGCACACATAACATTGGCGTCAAATTTAATATACAAAGATAAATTGTATTTAATAATCACACAACTCACCAAGTCGCCCGGATCCGATGATACGCCGACAACAGCCAATTACACTCTTTTAAATACTTTTATAACATTTGAACTTCAAATACAAATCTGTAGTGTATTCTGTTTGACAACTGACGAAGAAGTGGGTTCGCGTCTTCTGCAGCCGAAATAGTACCTTGATAGTTGCGAGTCCCGAAATTTAGTTTAGATACCAAATCCAGAATCAGAACTAAGTGACTCAGGCAGTACGGGACAAACAACTCGCAATACGCTTCATCGCGGCCATCTTAATGTTTAAGAATCGTATATCCGCCGACATTCGGTGTTAAAAATATTTGTGAATTCATTCGATAGCGATTTCTAACTCCAGAAACAGTATAATTGCTGTCCGCGTCGAATTGGACGGAGTCCCACTCAGATTCCGCTCGGTTCTGGCATTGAAGCTGCGGCCTGGCTCCAGCGGATCCGCTGCGCAGGCAGTGACGAGTGTTTGCGTTTTAATACTGCACGTGCAGGCCCGGCTGGTAGGCAACTCGGGTTTGCGCCGCTACAAAATATTTTCACCCCCGTTTTGGGACATTTTGAGTGGTTCAGGTGTGTATTCGATTCGGGCCGAGAAAACGGCCAGCGAGCGCCCAAAGGCTTTGGAGTGGGGTATTCAGAACGGAGGTATTTGTGCGCTACTGCTGCGATCCGAGTCAAACTGCACAGATTCAGGCGCTGTGGACGTATTTGTAGAATTACGTGACTCTGAGCAAAATCGAGGCGCGAACGAAAGCGAACCAGAAGCCGTGAGCTGCTGGCTGTTGAAAATATACTCCAAAGCAAATCTAAATTCGTTTAATGATGAATGATCCAGTGAGCGAAATATATCGAATTTGAAACTTGTTGAATCTTGGTAAGTCAATTCACTTCTCACTAGATGGCCAGAAGGCTCCTGAGCACCTTGTAGACCTCTTCTTCTTTCTGGGCCGTGAGCTCTCCGGTAGAGCTGTTTTCTCTCTTGGAGCGCTCCTGCTTCTTGGGCTTCTTGCCGTTGTGGAGGTTGAAGTCGCTCACGATCTCCCGGTACTTGTTCTTCAGCTTTACAGTGGTGGGCCTCGAAATGCTTTTTTGAATTAGGAAGAAGAATGAGTTTATTATTTGAATCTTATTTATATCACTATCCGGCTCAATAATGAGTGTGTTCTCCTCCTATCAATACACTCATTGACTCTATTTACTATTGATTTGTAAAGTGCTTCAATCACATCAAGGCCTGGTTGAGCCTTGGATAGCTGTGATACAATAATTAAAGTATATAACTCTGTTTATACTTCAATAATAAGTTTCAACTTTACCCAACGTTGTATAATTTAACAATCAAGAAAATTGATTTCTCATTATGATATGGAAGTGGAAGATCATAAGTAAAATAACTGTTGTTTTAGAGTAGCATCAATATATTATTTAATGCTGGGCCCGACTAACCCACTTGATTCCATTCTTCAAGAAACAAAAAGGCATTCATTATTTGTATTTTGAGAATGAAAGCGACTGTAACTACCTGAATTATAATTCTAATTAAGCGATGTACCCAAACTTCATCTTGAGCTCCCGGTTGAGATTGAAAGAAAAAGTCCTCCATTGTTTTTCGTGATTAAGAAATACCTAAAATCGTTTAGATTGACCCAGTTAAAGATGAACACCGAGGTCCTCTGCGGATCCAGTGCTTGCGCTACTAGTTATAAATTACATATTGCGTCCGTACACCAATTGTTGGATCCTCTTATTCTTTTCTCCAATCAGGCTTAACTACCATATATTTTCGAGATAAAATCTTTCATATGTTAGCTTTGTTGACTAAAACTTAGAAATTACAGGGACATCTTAAACGAGTGATATAACTAGTTCAGATTGGTACAATATTTTATGAATTCTTCCGTTGGACCCAAAATGAAGAGAATATAAACGCTTCAGAACTGCCTAAGTTTGTTAAGTGAATTAGTTGACCTTCCCTAAACATCTTCTACCGCGTTTATTTTTGTCATTGCCGTCCTTTTAATGCATGTGGTAATTTCTATTTTTCCTTTTTGGAATATTAAATACCGACTTTGAATAGTCGATTATGGTCTAATACGATCGAAATCATATTTTTGGCCCTCTTGTGTTAATGAGTAGTTCATGAATAATCTCCAACTTGAGATTATATATTGGAATTTGTCATCCGCATTAGAAGTGGCAAAATATTTTAATATATAATTACTCACATAGTAAACAAGAAAAAGCAATTCCACCTCCCATAACTGT
>CAXDID010000630.1:0-145348 GCA_963988835.1 Hexamita inflata | reverse complement strand
AACAGTAATAACAACAATAGTAAGAAATAAAAAGAGACATCAAACCTCTATAAACTTCACTTATTCCGAAAGTGATAAGGGAGATAAGCATCCCGGCGTCCAACGCGCTGTCCATCTCGCTCAACATGCTCTCAGAGACGAACATCCAAAGTGTAATAGACAAATTCACTCAGCACCAGGATTAATCCGTTCAACCAATTATTTACTTAATTCAATCCCTCGAATCCGATTCGTACATGGTTCCCACCATATCCGTTTTCATTCTCGGATTAATGATTTACTTTGAACCAGTTCGCTTCAACGCGCTTATAAGGGGGATCATAAACGAATACATTGTGAATGATTCTGAAACGGCTCTCATACTTTTGTCTTACATGTGCTACTACAGCTGCTTGAACCCCGAGTGCTTCAAATAAATACTTGAGATGAAGCAAATCACTCTATAGGCTGTGCTAAAGGTGTTCAGAATATGCGGGACGAAGATAAACATGAAGCAGATAAAACTAACATTCAAACCGAAAGAGGACCCGAGCTTAACAGAAGAACAACGAAAAATGATAAAAGAAACACACGAACAACTGCTTGAAGACGTAACCAAGAAATAAATGCAAGAAAACCTGTACACACAAAGCTTCATGGTCGTGCTCGAAAACACACTCACCGAACTCAAAAAATAAGCAATCATGCACAACAAAAGACAACAACTTGAAACATACATGGACCAAACACTAGAACAATTCATGGACCAACAAGAAAATAACCAAAAACCAGCCAATAAAATACAAGTTGAAAAGAAAACATTCGATATCCTGCAAAAATACAACCTGGAAGTAGAATTCCAGAAATTCGTTCAACTCACATGCAAAACAATCGATTTTTCCGAAGACCTATGCGTCACACAACTGCAAATGCTTATTGAAAACACACCGAAGATCCAGAACAGCTTCAATAAACTAGTCCGCTTCTACCTGGAATATGTCGCGGATCAGCTTGAATTCGACTACTTTTACGCCAAAGTATTCAAAATATTCCAGAAAATATGCGATGAGAAATTCAAAATCGTGGTGTGCACCTGCTTCTGGGACTTCTTCAAATCGATCCCAAACCAAAAATCAGGACCCATTGTGAATATTTCACTTCTTTTATCGTTGATTGATTACAACAAAATACTTACGAAATCTCTGCTGAACTCCGAAATCAAAGAAACAAACAAGAAGTCACTAATGTTCTTCGATCTGTTCTGCGCCCACTTACTGCAAAGCACACATCATATTGAATAACTGAAGCACTACAAAAACTATCTCAAATAATTCAAAGCAAGACTGACCGACGATGTGTGGAAAGCTAAGGTCGAAGGTGTTGCCGGACAATGCACCAAAATGTTGAATCTAATCGTGTGATCACATTTGTAATAATATAGTAATAATAAACAATTCACAGTAATAAAGTAGTTTTTGCAGTTGTTAGTTTGTCACCACTCCTCAGTAATACAAATCTTTGTAAAAACCTTGGCACAAAAAATAATCACTCTCGACGTGGAGCCTACTGACACCATACAGAACCTGAAGGGTAAGATTCAGAACAAAGAAGCCATCCAGCCAGACCAGCAACGTCTCATTTTCGCCGGAAAGTAACTCGACGATACTCGTATTTTCGCCGACTACAACATCCATAAAGAAGCGACTATCTTCCTCGTTCTCAGCCTTTGTGGAGGATTCTGATATAAACTTTTGAAGTATCTATTATATTAAATATTTACAATAATATTTATTTTAAGTTAAACAATCTGCTGAAATGAACACTCATTATTTCAATTTAATGTTCATCAATAGTTGTTAATTTTGATGAAATGATGACTATTTAGTTCTCATATCCCTACCTATAAATCTACAAGAAAATAATGGAAAATATATCATAAAATATCTATCGCAACTATTTCTCATAAATCTACTTGTAACAAAATATTATTTTATAACATCTATCACATCTCGTTGAAGTCAAAGATCGGAAATAGCGACTCGTAGGTCTGGCCCTGGTCTTCCTCCACTTTCGCCTTGTCCTCTTCCCTGGAACCCGACACCGAGTCCCGGCTCTTGCTGGCGTTGACCGTCGCGTCTCTGGCGTTGTTCTTTACCTGGTAGTTCACGTACTGGTACACCGTCTGGTAGTGCAGGTTCACGTCGGGCTGGGTTCTCCGGAGCCGGGCGATCACCTGCCTGGTCACTTCCTGGGTGGAGTCCTGGCCGCTCGCGCCGCGCACCAGGGCCTTGATCTGCTCTCGGAAGGGGTCGATGGCGTCGTAGAACTGCTTGCTCCAGGTGTTGTGGTAGAAGTCGTGGATCTTCTTCGGCGAGGTGCCGAGGGCCAGCGACATGTCCTTCCAGAGGTCGAACTTCACGCCGTCTTGGCGCCGCAGGAACTCGCGGTGGGCCTCCAGCACGTCCTTGCAGGCCACGCGGGTCTTGAGCTGGATCATCTCCAGGAAGGCCTTTCCGAAGCGCGGCTTGAAGTCCGAGTTCATATCTGGAGTGGGCGCGGAAGCAATATAGCATTGTGGTAAAACATAAACTAGCGTGTATCATAATACGGGATTTACCATCTTAGAATGAGAGATACAAATTCGGTTACACGAAGTTTACACGCAAGGCCTTTTGACGGCTAAACAGCTGGAATAAGTATTAAAGATACTATTTCAAACAGCACATTTGGTGTTCACCTTTTAGTGTCATTTAGTGTGCGATGTTCAAATGAGCGAATTCTTAATAAAGCGTTATTAAGAGCCAATCTGCAAGTAATTATGGAAAATGAATTTGTGATTTACCATCTGATAATTTTGAAAATATTAAATAATGTTGTTTGCTTCATAATTAGCGCAATGTGCATTTAGTGTTTTGCTAGCAGATGCAACATCGAGTCGGCTACATTTCTGAATCTTTTAGTGTATTAGGTTTATGGAAAATATTTTAGTTTACTAGCAGAACCAACAATACCGGATACAGTTATGAAAAGTGGTTTCTGGATTTACCATCTGAGAATTATTTATCCATACTTCAATTATCTATCCACCTGAGAATTTCGGTTTTAAATATCAATCTGGTATAATGATGATCACTTGAACCACAAAGTTCAGATTGAACTAGATAGATTTGAGAATTTCGGTTTAGAATTACTGAATCGTTGCCCGTTTAACCTACAAAGTTGTAAATCTATAACTATTTTACTATATAAATATTTTCGTCAAATAATAATGGGTTTTTATTATTGTCACACCTCATGTAAACTAAATTGTTTACAGGCGGTTAGTTCTGCACGAATTTATATATTGTACACAACCAATACGAAGCTATTATTATAGACCCAGGGTTTGCCGACTAAGAAATAGATTAGTTCATAGAATAGTAAAACCTAATAATAAAGTACATTATACTAACTCATGCTCACATAGATCACTATTTATTCGCCGGATATTATCGGGTAAAATACAAGGCCAAAATTTATTGTCATGAGGCCGATAAACAATAGTTTAAAAGAAGCTATAGTTATGCCAAAAAAGTAGTTGACTAATTTCCGCAGAATTTTATGAACTCGGCCGATATATATTTTAACTGTGGTTAGCTATAGTTATGCCTCAATCATGTTCCATTTTACGTCCGTTTTACGTTATTGTTTAATATGTACGTTTTCAATTATATAATCAATCAATCAATTATAATAAAATTTATTATCATTTAAGACGATTCCATAATTTTTCATATTGAATCTAAAATTTCACTCCAGAAGTGAAATGTTAGTATTATCATCCAAGGGTTTGTTTATAAAGCTCATATCTAGCCATTAGTATTTATTGTATTATCAAATAAAAAATTAATTATATTGAACATTGATGATAGTTTGTTTTAATCTGTAACTTCACATTCGTATTCGTTATTATAATATCTGAAGCGGAATTATATGAAATTATGTATATAATTACTAAATATACTTATATATAAGGAACAAGAATTATAGCAAATTATTGGATTCACTTAGTAAATCTTTTAATACCAGTTTTGATTGATATAACATCGTTCAGTTATTTCTAATGAATATTAATTCCATAGTATAAAGTTATAATTAGAGTTAAATGGTATAACAGAGTTGACAAAGCCTGATTTTTTGAGATTCTAAAGTTGTGCGCAGAGGCACCTTTGAATCGAACATAAATGGTATCAAAGTTGTTCTATCACTCTTAGCAGTAAAATTATTCTTAACATTTATTGAAATATTATTTATGCAGCTTTCAGTAATATTCAAAGTCTTCCATGTCATTGTGTACGGGGGCAGTGTAATAAGATATCATCACCACCACCATGCTCGGTCTCTTCTGCTTCTAAAATTATTAAGTGAAATTATTATTTTCAAAAATCAAAATTTTATTTATAAACTGTGAAGATAAAACTTAAATATTCCAAATGTTTAACTTCTCTTAGGGTCTATATAAGAGAATGCTTTTATGGACTTACTTCAATTCAATCTGTGCACTCACGACAATCCTAACAAAAATATTTTCTTGATTAATAATACAAAGTTTCTAGATTCCTTAATGTTATTCGTAGCGAAAATGGGTGGTGAATGAACGTTACCAGCCACTATTTGGTAGTGTTTGCACCTAAACCACTAGAATTTGTCGAAAATTTATATATTATATATTCCCCAGAATTATATTCGTTCTTCATATTTTTACTTGCATATAGTAATATAATTAATATTAACGAATGTTTATACGTCAATATGAAGATTTAAACGAACAATTCATAAATTTTAGAATTATTTTATAACTCAGACGCAATAGAGTAATATTACAATACAATCGCAGGAGTAACTGTTGAGAGAAGTAATTTAAACACCGTTTATGACTCTTTTGTACAACAAATCGAAGTTAAAGTCAACAGATTAATTACAAATATACAATATTTTTTAATTTCTACTATTGTTGCTCTATTCAAGCGTTTTAGAACAAAATGCGATTTCTAGCACATTTTCTTGTGGTTTTAACTGGGTTAAAGCTAAAATCAATCAGAAAACTAGTAATTTTTAAAATCTTGTTGATTATGGGGAGTTACCAATTAATTTAAGCTTTTTAATTAGCTTAGATGGTTGTGGTGAATGTTAAACTCTATCAGTGACCAAGAAAACATAATGCTCAATAATTTTCTAAAAATAGCAACAAAATTATCTTTCGTACAGTGGTGGGCCCTCGAAATGCTTTTTTGAATTAGGAAGAAGAATGAAGTTTATTATTTGAATCTTACTTATATCACTGCCCGGCTCAATAATGAGTGTGTTCTCCCTCCTCATCAATACACTCATTAACTCTATTTACTATTGATTTGTAAAGTGCTTCAATCACATCAAGGCCTGGTTGAGCCTTGGATAGCTGTGCTACAATAATTAACATATATAACTCTGTATATACTTCAATAATAAGTTTCAACTTTACCTAACGTTGTATAATTTAACAATCAAGAAAATTGATTTCTCATTATGAAATGAAAGTGGAAGATCATAAATAAAATAACTGTTGTTTTAGAGTAGCATCAATATATTATTTAATGCTGGGCCCGACTAACCCACTTGATCCCATTCTTCAAGAAACAAAAATGCATTCATTATTTGAATATTGAGAATGAAAGCGACTGTAACTACCTGAATTATAATTCTAATTAAGCGAAGTACCAATACTTCATCTTGAGCTCCCGGTTGAGATTGAAAGAAAAAGTCCCCCATTGTTATTCGTGATTAAGAAATACCTAAAATCGTTTAGATTGACCCAGGTGAAGATGAACATGGAGGTCCTCTGTAGGTCCAGTACTTGCGCTACTAGTTATAAATTACATATTACGTCCGTATACCAATCATTGGATCCTCTTATTCTTTTCTCCAATCAGGCTTAACTACCATATATTTTCGAGATAAAATCTTTCATAAATTAGTTTTGTTGACTAAAACGTAGAAATTACACAGGGACATCTTAAACAAGTGATATAACTAGTTCAGATTGGTACAATATTTTATGAATTCATCCGTTGGACCCAGAAATGAAGAGAATACAAACGCTTCAGAACTGCCTAAGTTTATTAAGTGAATTAGTTGACCTTCCCTAAACATCTTCTACCGCGTTTATTTTGTCATTGCCGTCCTTTTATTGCATGTGGTAATTTCTATTTTTCCTTTTTGGAATATTAAATACCGACTTTGAATAGTCGATTATGGTCTAATACGATCGAAATCATATTTTTGGCCCTCTTGTGTTAATGAGTAGTTCATGAATAATCTCCAACTTGAGATTATTTATTGGAATTTGTCATCCACATTAGAAGTGGCAAAATATTTTAATATATAATTACTCACATAGTAAACAAGAAAAAGCAATTCCACCTCCCATAACTGTATGAGACGAAAGCATTCAGTCTAATCATAGATAATTAATTTTATATGTGCATGGGCAACATATTTAATACAGCAATGGATTTCTGCTGAGCCAACAAAGTTGAAAAATCAAAAGTTGTGGACATCTAAAGTTTCATTGGATCAAATTGTACTTATTATATCGCGTGTAATAATTATAAGGTTTAAATGTTCTGAATCATACATCAAACAATATTCTTATCATCACCAAATATTTCTTTAAGTACGTGAAGCAAATATAATTTAAAATTCAACGAAACAACAAGAGTCATCAAATTTAATGAGTGTGTGGTCTGTATTGATGAATATTTTGGCCGCTGATAAATAGTTGGGGTAGTCTGTGATTAAGTTCAGGCTATCCTATTCATATGTGGAGTGTGTGTATAAGTGCGTCTACGATTTATAATATTGAAAATCAACACTCCAAATGAAAAAATGGAATATGTAGGAAATAAATATGCTTAACAATGGATTTCCAAGAGCGAATAAATATGAATGATGTGAAAGTATTTCTATAGAAAATAATTAAATGTAGTAAAATAGGTACTGTTGAAGTAAATAACGCCTAGCGAACAATTTCTGTTTTTACCAACCCTGGTATAACTATTATACACCATTTTAATGTCAACTCTGTGTTGGTAGTTTAATGTTTTTAAATGTTTAGTGAATATTTATTTTTGTTCATTACAAATGTGTTTTGTAATTTTTCTTGATTCTACACTAAAGTTTAACTTTGTTCAAACATGATTAACTTTGTTTCTTAAACATATATTACTAAACTACCACTTCTAATGAGTTGTTCGAAACACTCAACTCAATTATCTTAAGATTCCGTTTAATTATTTCATAATAAAATAGTAATGGTGCCTCTTTCTAAAACAATCATGAAAACGTTATTACCAGATACGATTTTGTACATTTCTTAAGTTGTTGTTTACTTTGTTATCACACATTATCTTTATTAATTTGTAGACAATCACGTTGGATTGGTTGCTTGTATAATAACCTATGTTGTTCTTAATTTAGTAACCATACTTGTATCTGATGCTGTGGTAGAAGCAGGTCTTTACTTTGTAGGAAAGTCCTTGGAAACTAAAAAGAATAGCGCTGCAAAGATATATTTCGCTTACACAGTTGTTATTGGTGTGTTAACTACTTTTATAATATCTTTTGCAATAGTAATTGGTGCGCGAAAGTAATTAACAAACTTCATATTGTGGAGCAGGGAGTAAATACAAGTCGAAAAATAAATATATAACTATGTTGCCATATCATTTATTTTAACTTTCTTTATAAGTTCTCTCAACAATTTAACGAAAGTTGAAGGTAAAAGTAATCTCATTCTCAACTATTTTATCACAATAGTATAATTATACGTCATATAAATGTCGTTATTTTTAATTCAAATGATGGGTAAAGCGATCACTCCTATAATATTTATTCCTTGTTTAATTATACCAGTTATCATTTCCGCAGTATATTCACTATTTTAGACTTTCCATTTATTCTCAAAGAAAATTTAATATAATAACATATTGTTTATTGAAATGAATATTTTCAAGCCATTACGACCGAAAGTATAATTAGAAATATTAAAGCTATCTTTTCACAATATATTTCAAAATGTGAGCGATGCTTTAATTCTATTATTCACAGTATAGCTAGTGACATATTCTGATGTACCAGTAGTTGCATATACTTTATTACAGTTGGAGCTAACAAATGTTATTAACAAGTCTATTTCAAATAATCTCAGCTCAGTATTTCGACTTAACATGTAGCTAAAGAGGTATGATAGAGTTTTTAACTTATTTTTATCACTCTTTCCGCTAATGTTGGTGAATTTAGCTTATTAGGTTTTTACTTTCTCAGTCCGGAACAAACTTTACAAATTGGTGTTTAATAACTTGTTCGACTCTACAATGGAGTTGTTTCATGGTTCAGTTGATGGTTTTTTGGGAATTTTTAGTGCTTATTCATCTGCAGTGCTCAAATCTAATCCGAATTCAAAAATTAGTTATTATATCGGGTCATTCAAGTTAATCATTTCAATTAGTTTCTGGCTCACGGCTAAGTACACCAATTATGGCAATACTCATTGTTCATCAATGCTCTACTATTACAAGTACTGCACAGATTTAATCGGATTTGGGTTATACGTTATTTATTTTAAATAATTTTACCTCTTGAAGAAGAAAAACTGCATTTAAGAATAATTTGGAAAAGAACCTGAAAAACTGGTTCTCAGAGAACTAGAAATTATGGAGCCGTTGAATATCTCTGAAGACTCCAAATCGTCTAAAACGAAAGAACCTGCAAACTGGCCACAAGAAGAAATAAATGGTTCATGTGAGTGAAAAGAAAAATATTAATTCACTTAATAGATTATTGTGTAATTATTACTTAAACAATTATTGTATCTTAAACATTATTGTATTCAATTTCAACAGTAGAAGTAGAAATACTTCACGATTATTGTGACATTACATACCAGCTTTGCATAATATCATTCTTTAAAGCAATATATTAAGACAATATATACAATTATTTAGATTTTTAGAGTCCAAATCCAGAAAGATAATAATACACAATGAATAAAATATATGTATAAAAAGTAGCGTAAATGTGAAAAAATTAGATCAACTAACTCAAATACTCATAATTCCCGGATACACAACTAAATTAAATCATATATAATGAAAAACTACGGTGTAATTATGTGTAATTAAATAAAAAGGCAGTAAATGATATGTACCATTAATTTATTATCTATAAATCTGCAATTCAATCAGAGTAATCTGATAGTGATAAGTTGGAATACAATATTCCCTTCATATTAATAAACTTTACATGAATTGTTATATTAATTGTACTTCTGTAGTGTGTATTATATTTGTGCGTATTGATATTTCCTATGTTATTTTCTATGTTATTACGTGTATATATTGCGTTTATTAACGTATATTTATTTTTCTATTTTTCTCTAGAGTATTCAAAAGAATTATAAAGTTTAAAAACATTATTTTCATTGTTCTTTTTAGTACATAAATAAGTATCACCATTGTTGAAATTTCCCACTCTACATGCAGCAAACACCAAACGGAAGTTACACCAAATGGGACAGCGCCGACGAATTCAAACTGAAATTAGCTGTTGAGAAATATGGAAACGACTGGGATGCGATTCACAAATATGTATTCCCAGAACGAGGGGCCGTTTGTCTGAAGAACAAGTACTACACAAAAATCCACCAAAACAAGGCGTTCGAGAAGTAAACGGACCCAAACCAGCTGAGCAAAGACGAAGAACAGCTCTTGCTCAAGGTGCGCCAGATTATAACAAATATTGAATGACTTATTTTTGACTCAGACATATTAGTTACATAATAACAGATAGAACAACTTATTGACGTGATATAGTAAACTGTATACGTGTTAATATATTTAAAAGTAAAGACCAATTATTATTTATAAGATATATTATAAAATATATACTAAGTCAACAATAAACAGTTTAATCTATTAGTGTGATCTAACAACAACTCAATTTTTATTAACTTAATTCATATCAAACATTACTAACTTAACATATACACTTAAACACAAATATTACCAACTAAATTATTGAATCTACAAAATTTATTAACTATTTCTCTAATAATATACAAAGAAAGAAGAATTCGTAAACATAATATTATGCAGCAACTTATAACATATAATAAAGTTAAGGAAGATTGTTATTTTCATCGATTCATTCAAATATAACGATGTTTCAAAATACAGCTAGAATATATTTCTCTTATTAGAGAGTTGAAATATTATTACCTTGTAAACAAGATCATGTAGAATGTTAACATATAATAAGGTACAACGAATATTAATTGAAAAGCAACGCATTTCTCTGTTTTAACAACAGTAATAATATTAATACTAGATTTGAATTCCACATTTTGAAAATAAGTATATTGATACTTTGTATTTTTGTTAATTATATTGAAGTTTAAATCAGCAGCATTTATGTTTTAGATTCTATAAGTCAAAAAGATATGTTACATGAAATATGAATGAAAATGGAAACAAACGTCTATGCTGAGCACAATAGTAATATTAAGCGAATGATCGTTTTACCCATTGGAAGATACAAAATGATACTTGTAATTCGTTCATGAATTTTAATCGAGTTTGACGAGACTTATTCATGCTGCAATGCGCTCCATCCAACACTTTACCCCGCATCACAAACTAAATGGGCAGGCCTTATACTATTAACTACGAGCAGTATCAGGAAGTCTTGCAATAGTGCCTTCGTTGCTACGTCATAAACGCGCTAGATTCGCCGTCGTAAATATATTCAGCTTTCCTCAAGTTTCCGAAAACGATGCGTCCTCAGCTCTGGCAGCAGATGGCCACGATATTGGGCAGGTCTACCTTGCAGATCAAGAACTACTTCTTCAACACATGGACGGAAAAGCTCGACAAAGACGTCAAGAGCAGCAGCACAATATTTCATAACGAGTTTGAGTTCTCAACTGGGTTCAGTATTTTCGATTGAATGAAATGTGCTATATAGTTATTGTGATATAAAATTAATAATATTATATTAAATGATAATATATATGTATCAAATAGTGTCCCATAAGTTCAATCCTAATTCAAAACTCTCCCATTTAATCAAACTGTTCAAGAGTAGAAAACGCAAAACACTCCAGTTCATTTTCATATTTGCTTTGGACGAACAGCCTTCTATTGTTATTAATATAGTAAACTAGCTAATACAGCGTTTGATAATGCAGGTTTACCGAAGGATATCGAAGAGTCAACTTGTTATGCACTACATTTACTAGTTCCTGAATCGTATCGTAACTACTCGTTTTCAAAACTTCATATTTAATTTGCTAGCGATATGGCGCAATGTCGTCGTAGAACTATTTGCTCCACGTGTTGTGGTAGAAATCGTGCACTTTTTTGGAAGATGTCTTCAAATATTTGGACATTTCCTTCCAGATACTAAACTTGACGTCTTTACGTTGTAAATATTCTGAGTGAGCATTAAATACGTTTTTGCACACAATTTACGTCTTAGAGTAAACAACCTTAATAAACGTAGCCTCGAAGGCCGCCTTGAATTATTGGTTATGTTTCATATGTGAAGTGAAATACCATAGTATTATATGGAATAAATCGCTCTATATATCAGAGCCATTATTTACTGTCTTATAATATACTGATATGCAACATGAGATACAAAATTACAATTTGTATATATTTTATGATGTTGAAATGTGTAAATATACAATGTATCTATTCTTTTTTAAGACCATATATTGATCTGTATACTCGAACTCTAAACCAAATTCATGATACAGATAAATAAATATGTCCAAAAGAGTGTATGTGCCCATATTCTAAATCGATTGAATATTTTGGATATAATATTTTTCATTTTGTTCACTTTTGGAAACACTATATTCTTTATGGTTCGAGAAATATTAACAAATTTGTAAAATGAAACATATCATTTCAAGTCAAAATCCAAGCCAACCGTAAACAACTGGTAGTAGTTCGTTTCCATTTCTAGCGAAAACAGGCTGGACCGTTCGTTTTCTTGAGGCTAAGAGTTGTTCTTCAGCTGGTAGTTCACGAACTGGTAGAGCGTTTGGTAGTGCAGGTTCAGCAAAGGGTACAAGTGCGTTAGTCTGCTGCTGACTTTGCTCACCACGACTTGAATTGAATCTGTGGAAGAATGCAGCCAGGATTTGATTTGTTGTCTATAAGGCGCAATGTCGTCGAAGAACTGCTTGCTCCAGGTGTTGTGGTAGAAGTCGTGGATCTGCTTAGATGGGATTTTGAGCATTTTGGAAATGTCTTTCCAGATGCTGAACTTAACGCCGTCTTTTCGGTTCATGTACTCTGTATGGGCGTCGTACACATTATCAAATAATATCGACGTTTTCAAGTGAATCACCTTTATGAACGCTTCTTCAAAGGATTGTTTCAATTTGGCGTTCATCATGAAGTGAAATTACTAGTTAATATGGCAAGCAATGAGAGACTTCGCTGTCTTATAAATATTTCGTTATGCAACATTTTGATACATTATGAATATTTTCGTGTAAAACTTTATTTTAGCTCATTTCCGAAGTTATAACTGCATATAGAACACGATGTGTGTGAATAAAATAATTTTTGATTTATAATTGTATACCATATTTATTTCATGAATAATTGAATTCGCTTATTTATAGGTAAAACATCAATATATAATTCAAAAATAATATTTATACTTGATTGATTGAATACTTTAGTTTCTCACTATCTGTCATTTACGTGTATTTGATAACGAATAATAATCTTTTCATTTGTAAAAGATAAAAATATCAGTACGTAATAATTAGAATTTAATGTATATTGTAAAATTTACTACAGAATTGACAGTATATGTTACTAAATTTTGTTTATATTGTTATTTTCACTTCAAAATGAAGACTAATAATCTACAAAACGTGTGGAAATATTCACTATTACCATAATAAACGCCTCTTCAGCATTAATTTTTGTTAATATAGTTTTGAAACAATTTCTCATAAATTTATTAGAAACAAGAAATATTTAAAAACTCTGGCACAAAAAATCATCACTTTCGACGTGGAGCCGACTGACACTATTCAGGACCTGAAGGGTAAGATTCAGAACAAAGAAGCCATCCCGCCAGACCAGCAACGTCTCATTTTCGCCGGAAAGCAACTCAACGATACTTGTATTCTAGCCGACTACAACATCCATAAAGAAGCGACTATCTACCTTGTTCTCAGCCTTTGTGGAGGATTCTGATATAAACTTTTGAAGTATCTATTATATTATATATTTACAATAATATATATTTTAAATTAAACAAACTGCTGAAATGAACACTCATTATTTCAATTTAATGTTCATCAATAGTTGTTAATTTTGATGAAATGATGACTATTTAGTTCTCATATCCCTACCTATAAATCTACAAGAAAATAATGGAAAATATATCATAAAATATCTATCGCAACTATTTCTCATAAATCTACTTGTAACAAAATATTATTTTATAACATCTATCACATCTCGTTGAAGTCAAAGATCGGAAACAGCGACTCGTAGGTCTGGCCCTGGTTTTCCTCCACTTTCGTCTTGGAGGCGTGCTCCTCTTCCTTGAAACCCGACACCGAGTCCCTGCTCTTGCTGGCGTTGGCCATCGCGTTGTTCTTGACCTGGTAGTTCACGTACTGGTACACCGTCTGGTAGTGCAGGTTCACGTCGGCTTGGGTTCTCCGGAGCCGGGCGATCACCTGCCTGGTCACTTCCTGGGTGGAGTCCTGGCCGCTCGCGCCGCGCACCAGGGCCTTGATCTGCTCTCGAAAGGGGTCGATGGCGTCGTAGAACTGCTTGCTCCAGGTGTTGTGGTAGAAGTCGTGGATCTTCTTCGGCGAGGTGCCGAGGGCCAGCGACATGTCCTTCCAGAGGTCGAACTTCACGCCGTCTTGGCGCCGCAGGAACTCGCGGTGGGCCTCCAGCACGTCCTTGCAGGCCACGCGGGTCTTGAGCTGGATCATCTCCAGGAAGGCCTTTCCGAAGCGCGGCTTGAAGTCCGAGTTCATATCTGGAGTGGGCGCGGAAGCAATATAGCATTGTGGTAAAACATAAACTAGCGTGTATCATAATACCGGATTTACCATCTTAGAATGAGAGATACAAATTCAGTTACACGAAGTTTACACGCAAGGTCTTTTCGTCCGTTAACCGCTGGAATAAGTATTGAACACATTTCTTTAATAGTATATTTTTGTGTTCATCTTTTAGTGTCATTTAGTGTGCAATGTTCAAATGATTGAATTCTTGATAAAGTGCTATTCAGAGCCAATCTGGAAGTAATTATGAAAAATGAATTACGGTAAAATCTCACGAAAAGACTCTTGGATACACTCGCGTATAGAGCCAAGCAAAATCGTGTATAAGCTTTCAATTTCTAAAGTTTATATGCGAGATATCTTGTATTAAGAGTCTATACGTGATCAACTTGGGTCTATAAAATAAGTGTAAAATCTTATATTTTTAAATTGTAATCATGTTAATTCTTCATGTTAAAGCGCTATCATGATAGTTGCAAGCAAATAGTTTATTCTTGCTCTTATTATATATTCCAATACCAATCATCAGGTAAAAATATGTAATTTATGCTTATATGAGAATAGGTTAGTCTTTACGTGAGAAATCTCAAAATATTTATATGAATACAGTAATCATGTATTGACTTTCTAGTTTTCCTGAGTATATACGCGAGTGTATCCAAGAGTCTTTTCGTGAGATTTTACCGTAGTGATTTACCATCTGATAATTTTGAAAATATTAAATTTCTTCTAGTTTGTCTTATTAACTGGCTATATGCATTTAGTGTTTTGTTATTAAATGCAAAATCGAGACATTTTGAATCATTTAGTGTATTTTGGTTTATATACAGAAAATATTTTGCATACTAACAGAACCAGTAGAAATAATATAAATACCGGATACAGTTATGAAAAGTGGCTGGATATATACATCTGAGAATTTCGGCTTAGAATTACTATAAAATACTTTATAAAGTATAGTTGGATTCTTGGATACCTCATTATTTATTAATTATAATGAAACGACACTTATAAACTTTCACATTACTCATTTATTTATTCTTCTTAATGTGTTAATGTAGTCTAGTACGTTTTCAATTAATCAATCAATCAATTTTAATAATATTTATCATCATTTGAGATGATTCTAAGATTTTCCATATTGAATCCAAAATTTCACTCCAGAAGTGAAATGTTAGTATTTTCTCTAGCCGCTCATCTATCATCCACTTAAATCATCTTAAACAATTCTTTCACGTACGTATCTGAGCTGCCCCTCATTTCCCGTCACAAGGGGAACTGTTAGTTCGCGCTTCTTCCTCCGTTCAACTCTTTTTACGTTTTGGACGTTAAAATAACCGTGCCCACGTATTGCGATTCTGTGCGTGTATCATTCGCTGGTTCAGTTGCCACTCCTTTATCTGTTTCAGTCTTTGGTGTGATTAATATATTTTCGGGCAATGAAAACGTTGTGTATCACCTTTCTCCGTTTGTTGGTAATGTTTACGATCAATTTAGTGCAGTTAATTGTTATTCAAGTCTCAAATTTTACTTGAATAACCAAATTGCATTTAATAGCTCAAAAGTGACACTATATTACTCCAATTTCGATGGAAAGCAATTATACTTGATTAAAGGCTCAATTTCTGACACAGAGCTCCAAACCCGAATCGAAAACGAATCAAATAACGAAAGATACCAAAAGATAATGGGCGAATTCGATTCAACACAAGATTATGTAGATTTTGACGTATTTGGTAGAATAAGCACACACGCATTAACTGTTGAACGAGCATACTATAATAATACTGGAGTGACCGTTTTAAAACAAAATGGGGTTCTAAAGTGCGCGAACCTCTACGACCCGGTTCAGAAGATTTGCGTCTCGGACTGCGAAAAAGGGATCTTCGAGAGGTTCTGCGTCCACGAACTGAGCGAGGATTTAAAGGGTTGAAACTAAAATTTAATATATTGGTCGCAATCTGTTCCAAAGAGAAATAACATTTGTGAAATGTTGCAAACCTTATAAAACAACGAATAATCAAAACAGAAAAATTAGCTTAAACTAGGGGTGGTTTTTCGTACGCATTTGCGTATCCAAAAAATATTGCGTACGAAAAGTCTGCGTAAGTTGTACGCACGCGTACATTGTACGTTACGTACAAAAATGAAATTGCGTACGAAATATTTTATTTATTTATTAAATTTCATTCGACTTTATTATATAATGTTATTTTAACAGTTAATATAACTAAATAATTCATAAATATTAGTAGTTTAATGATTTTACTTGAAATTAATTTGAAATTTAGTTAACATATATATTGGAGTGAAATATTAATATTATGTGTATATACTTACTATTATTCTAATATATCAGTGTAAACATCGTAACTATTCTTATTGTGTTGTAAAAGGTGTTAAAGTAAATAATTATATTTTTATAATAATATGAAATAAATACATTATATTTAGCGCTTTTTATTAAATATGTAGTATGTATCATAATTATTATAGTGATAATAGCTTATATTACAATTAGTATTATTTTATCAAGCAAAGTGTTATAAATAAATTCATAATGTTGAATTTGTGATGAATTTTAGCAATATATACTAATAAATTGTATTTTTCAGACTTCAATCTTGTTATTAGAAAAAATTAGTTTAAGCCTTAAACTACTATTTCACTTCTTTAAAGGGTTAAATACAGATGTTAAAACCATAAATATTAATTTTGCCGTTCAAGAGAAATTGCTCGACAAAAGATCTATTAAGTTGGAAACTATAACATAAACATATTGATAATTGTATTTCATGTTTGTCAATATTTTATTCTTCTAATGTGTCTACAGTGATCTTATAAAGATAAAGTCAAAGACTGCCTTTGAAAAATATGAAAAGTGAACGAATATACAAAAGTGAGACGTTTGGGATAAATGAATCTTACAACTTTTTCATTGACAGAATTGAAATGAATAAAGCTATTTAACATGAATTTTAGTTTAAAAATTGACTGGAATTATCATTAATCATAAATTAATAAATTTTTTTGCAAATAGAGTCTAAACAAAAGTTATGTGAGTGGAGAAAATATTTAATAACAAATTTCAATTCAAGCTTTTACTCTGAAGAATAAAATGTACTTTGACTATCGTTACCATCTATTATTATTTTGTTCTTGTTATCACCTATACTAACAGTTTAAGAGAATCATCTATGATTGATTCTCACAATACGCTGAATTTCAACTTTAATATAGACACAGTGAAAATAAATTACTCAAGTTACATTTATCAAGTTAAATTACGATAACTTGCAGTATAGTTCACACTACATAAATACACAAATGGTCCAATAATGGTTACTAAATTCGCAAAATCTAGTTTATGTACTATAATTCAAATATTGACTCTATTAAAAATAGCAAGAAGAAATAATATAAGTAGAAATATTGCAAATTATTAATAACATATTGTTATTTAGAAAAATAACTTGTAAGTGTAAAAAAGAAATTTGAAAAATGACTATTTGATTTAGAAACAAATGTAATTCTCTTTTAATGCATATAATGTGTAAATAGACTGAAAACGTTCTTTTCGCATCACAAATCAAAATATGGAACGCAACTACAAAAAGTGGTCTGAGGAAGATATTTCAAAACTAATTTCACTCTGCAGATCATACAAAAATAAGGTCATAAACTGGGCTAATATCGCCCGTTGTATTGAAGGGAGAAGCGCATAATAGTGCAAGTCGTATTATAACAGCTAGATTCACAAATTTGAGCGAAAATTGTACAATATGGCAGAAAATCCTGCCCAATTAGCGGAGCGTGTGCTCCTAAAATTAGCATGTGGACGTGTAGAACAAGTAAATAATATAAAACAAATATATTGTGATAATCTTATGATTGATGTTGTTATAAACATAAAAATGGTTATGTCTGATAGTAAAACATTCGAGTTCAATAAAGAGTTATTGCGGACGATGATGCATACTATTTTGTTGTATTAATAACAATGCGAATGCATAGCTAACTAAGCTGATTCAAGCAAAATATTACTTTAATCAACATATGTATCAAAGGAATAATTTAAGCATCTTAATAAACTGATGGAGAGCATCAATTATAAGGAGCTTTATGTAAAATTGGTGAAACGTCTCAAATGTTGAATTGACGTTATGTATTAATAAAATTTGTTTATATTGTAATTTTCACTTCAAAATGAAGACTAATAATCTACGAAATGTGTGAAATATTCACTATTACCATAATCATCAGCATTAATTTTTGTTAATAGAGTTTTAGCAATAACAAATATTTCTCATAAATCTACTAGTTAATAATAATCTAATAATCTACTAATAATCTAATAATAATATTCTACTAATAATAATCTACTAATTAATATTTTGTAAAATATCTATCACATCTCGTTGAAGTCAAAGATCGGAAACAGCGACTCGTAGGTCTGGGCCTGGTCTTCCTCGACTTTCACCTTGTTATCATCTTCCTTGGAACCCGACACCGAGTCCCGGCTCTTGCTGGCGTTGTTCTTGACCTGGTAGTTAACGTACTGGTACACCGTCTGGTAGTGCAGGTTCACGTCGGCTTGGGTTCTCCGGAGCCGGGCGATCACCTGCCTGGTCACTTCCTGGGTGGAGTCCTGGCCGCTCGCGCCGCGCACCAGGGCCTTGATCTGCTCTCGGAAGGGGTCGATGGCGTCGTAGAACTGCTTGCTCCAGGTGTTGTGGTAGAAGTCGTGGATCTTCTTCGGCGAGGTGCCGAGCGCCAGCGACATGTCCTTCCAGAGGTCGAACTTCACGCCGTCTTGGCGCCGCAGGAACTCGCGGTGGGCCTCCAGCACGTCCTTGCAGGCCACGCGGGTCTTGAGCTGGATCATCTCCAGGAAGGCCTTTCCGAAGCGCGGCTTGAAATCCGAGTTCATATCTGGAGTGGGCGCGGAAGCAATATAGCATTGTGGTAAAACATAAACTAGCGTGTATCATAATACCGCGATTTACCATCTTAGAATGAGAGATACAAATTTAGTTACACGAAGTTTACACGCAAGGTCTTTTCATCCGTAAACCGCTGGAATAAGTATTAAACACATTTCTTTAAACTGCACATTTTGTGTTCATCTTTTAGTGTCATTTAGTGTGCGATGATCAAATGAGTGAATTCTTAATAAAGTGCTATTCAGAGCCAATCTGGAAGTAATTATTGAAAAATGAATTTGTGATTTACCATCTGATAATTTTGAAAATATTAAATTTCTTCTCGTTTGTCTTATTAACAGGAAATGCACATTTAATGTTTAGATTTCACATGCAACATTTACACGGCTACATTTTGGCCTTTTTGTGTATTTCGGTTTACAGAAAATATTTTTGTATAGCAGAACAAAAATATCGGATACAGTTATGAAAAGTGGTTTCTGGATTTACCATCTGAGAATTTCGGTTTAGAATTACTGAATCGTTGCCCGTTTAACCCACAAAGTTGTATATCTATAACTATTTTACTATATAAATATTTTCGTCCGAAAATATTGGGTTTCTATTATTACCACACCTCATGTAAACTAAATTGTTTACAGGCGGTTAGTTCTGCACGAATTTATATATTGTACACAACCAACAAGAAGCTATTATAATCGATCCAGGGTTTGCCGACTAAGAAATAGATTAGTTCATAGAATAGTAAAACCTTAAAATAAAGTACATTATACTAACTCATGCGCACATAGATCACTATTTGTACGCTGGATATTATCGGGTAAAATACAAGGCCAAAATTTATTGTCACGAAGCCGATAAACAATAGTTTAAAAGAAGCTATAGTTATGCCAAAAAAGTAGTTGACTAATTTCCACAGAATTTTATGAATTCTGCCGATATATATTTTAACTGTGGTTAGATATTTTAACTTTAAGATGTACAACTCAAGATAATCCATACACCGGGACATACCCCTGGCTCCTGCTGTTTGGTTTCTGAAAATACTTCCCAATTATTTACAGGCGACACTCTGTTTTCCGATACTATTGGTAACTATTCGTTTCCTGGAGGAAGCTTCAAAGATATGTCGGATTCAATTCACTTCTTAGAGAAACAGAATCAATATTATTAATTTCTGATTTATCCAGGTCATAGTGGAACAGAAATTTATAACGTGGCTATATTGAAAGCACTAGACGTACTGGAATGGTGAATTTATATTTTAATATATTTTTCAAGAGAGAAAATCATATAAATATATCATTTAAACATTATAAACAAGAATAATCAATTTCTCTCATACTTTATCTTCATCGAATTGCAAATAACTTTGGGTAGCTTATTCTAAAAGAGTGATTAATTACTTTTCAGATGCTTCTCTGGCTCTTTTTTCTTTCAATAAGTCGGCATTGAGGCGTTTGTCAACTTCCATGATGAGACCTTGGAGGTCTGTTTACCACTTGGTTCTGACTTGTTTTTCTTGGTGGAGCATTTGTTGGAGGGCGGTGACGACTTGTTTAACCTTGTTTTCAACTTCAGCGATTTAAAACTTTGTTTGTTCTCTTTCAGCGGTGAGACCAGTTTTTATTCTTGGGAGGTCTTGGTCGAAGATGTCTTGTCTGGCGTGAGCTTCGTCTTATCTTCTCAGGCTTTCAACACCGAGTTCGTCTCTGATGGCGCCGAACTTGGTTTCAATTTCTTTAACGAGTTCTTTACCAGTTTCGTTTCTTTCTTGTTCCAAAATTCTGACTTGTTCTTGGAGGTTTTGTCTAGCAGCCTCTAATTCCTGAGTTTTAGTTTCAAATACATTTTCAAGAGCCTTTGATTCCTTTTCGATATCCTTGGAAAGAGTTTGAAGACGTTCGTTGATTTGTTGGAAACTGGCGTCATTGGTGGATTTGGCTTAGTCAACAGTCTAGGATAGCTCGGTTATGCGAGACATGAGCTAGTCATACTTGGTATTACGACGATTGTCAAGATCTTGACGTAACATAGAAAGACGGCTTTGTAAATTTGTCATACGGGTTTGATCGTTCTCCATCAACTTTTGAGCGGTGTGAGGTGGGTGCGGAATATTCTATATTCAATTATTTTTGATTTAATGGTATACCGCTTTATTTTCTGTTCATAATTATCTTAAAATTATTTTTAGCTTATGTATTTACATTGTTAAGCAACATGTCGGGGTCTCTAGTATGAAACACGCTCTTACTAAGGGTGCATTACATGGGGACTGCTTTATTTGTGTTGTTTATTGTTATCCATGAATAACAGCAAAAGAGAATTTCATGTTAAAAATTTCATATTTTCATCATGTATACTGTTAATTATGTTAATATTTAACGTTATTATTTAATTTCACTTCAAACCATGTCAGAACCAAAAGATGTTTATGCCAAGCCAGATTATGATGAATCCCGTAGTGTATCCTATGAGGTATGGTTCAGAAATTGGATCGGTGTTAAATAATTAAAGACTCTGTCAATATCCTTCTAAAAACTGCAAGTAGTGATATCTGAACCAGATAACTGCAAAGCTGTTGCAACTTTACCAGCATCATGCATCAAAATGGCTATACCAAGCTAAAATGTTGACACTCAAGTTACTATTATGACTCAAGCTGTTGATCGTGATGCATATAAAATCTGGGTTCACGATGGCGAGGAAGCAAAAGTCAAAATGATAATCAGAGATATTAATAAACTTGTTGAATTATATCGTGACGTTTTAGAAGAGTAAACTCAATAAGCTAAGTGATCATATCCTTTAATTTATTTTGAAATTTAATAATGTAACTAGCTTGCATTATATCTATAGATTATATACCAAACTTTCAATCATGTGTTAGTTAAATGCAAAAATTAATATGAAAAGATTTATGAATGTTCTAGATGAGTTAAAGAAATATAATTAAATATTTGCTAATATTATATAATATAACGAATAATTTGTTGAAAATTTACCACTCCAGGCGCAAATATGGATTCACGTGAAGGATCTGATCATGGTGATGACTAAATATAACAAGAAAAAATCGTTCGCGGTTTTGTTCGTCGTGGATAACCATTTGTCCAAGATGCTGATGCATTAGAAGCTGTTACTCTAGCAGCCACTCCATCACGACTTCTATTTTTATAACAACCACGTAGATTTTAAAAGGACACGAATGCTAGATCTGAAAAATTAGTATAAGATGTTGAGAAAGCCAATTTAGCTTATTCTACTCAGTGTACATACAATAGAGAACATTTGAATCAAACTGATGTTGACGTATAAACAGTGTAAGAGACTATGTTCCACAAGGCATGCAATACTGCTTAGTTAACTTCTGTCAATGTTTCAATTGATGCTAACTTCTTAGATATCGTTCAGCAAAATCCAGAATCAGCTAATTTGAACACAACTCAGGTTCAAAACGAGGAGCACACAACTAAAAAAGAATCTAGTCAGCATGGCGACACTGATTTTGATGACGAAGCTTCAATTTATACTGGAAAAGATGACGCCGTATCCGAAGCTGGAACTGCTTACACAACTGGTACTCACAAAACTGCAACTAAATCTATAAATTCCATTGGTTCTTCGATGCACGAACAAGATAAATTATAACTCGAGCGTGCCTAAACCTAAGCCAACAAATTATACCAGAATAAGCAATTTATTTAAGATCTGCTTTTGGTTGAGATGCTAGCTCTATAACAACCGTTTTACCAGCATTTGAATCTTTTCAGAGCCTCTGACGTTGTCCTAGACTAAAATATCGACTATTAACAGTAACTAAGGAAGGAATTCACAGCTGGTAACGAAGTTCAACAAAATTTGAAAGTTCAGGAACTCTTTGTCTTTAAATCCGATAAGCTGAACAACTGTAAGGCCATAGCTATAGATTTCAGTCTAACTGATGAACGTTTAATTGTTGTTGGTTACTCTTCGAACAGATACGGCGCTATTGCTGTCTGGTAACCAGAAAACTAGTACTCTCCAAAAACGCTAGTGTACACGAGGAATGAAATAACATGTGTGAAGTGGTTCCCAGTTGGAAAATCAATTGTTGGTGTCGGTTTCGCTGATGGTTCAGTTTGTATCTTCGATTTAAGAGAGCAGTATTTACAGTTTGATAATTAAGGCTTCGTAATCCCAGTATTGATTAGCAACAATAACACTGGTAAGCACACCAGCAGAGTTTGGGATATTCAGTGGGTAGCCGGCGACGTTGGTGTGATGTAAGCTGATCAAGAGGGTCCATAAACTTCACAAAATTACGATTGGGACACCTTGATCAGTGTTGCGACTGACGGTCGTGTGGTTGAGCGTAGTTTGAAGAGGAATTTCGAGCACCGTGATATTTTAACGTTGACTAATTTAGCTCCGCATCCAGTTGCTTTGGTTTAAAATCAGAAGAATTCGCGTATGACTATTATCAGGAAGCTTTCAGCTGGTTTGTCTGTTGATTTCTTGGATTCAACTAATTACTTGGTTTCTGGCGACGACGCGCTTATTCGCAAGGCCTCTCGTTCGTATTCTGAGCAAACGCTGATGTAGTACTCCGGCCATCTTTCATCAGTTTATAAGGTCAGAGTTAATCAGTCCGTACCCAAGTTCTTCCTCTCAGCCTCTGCCGACCGTACGTGCAAGGTGTGGGACGTTGAAAATCCAGCGGCTCTTGTAACTCTTAAAACTCCTTCTCAGGAGCACATTTACGCAGCCGAGTGGTGCCCGTTCAAGGCCTCCGTGATAGTGTCCGGAAACAGGGACGGGACCATCGACGTGTGGGACCTCGCGAGGACCACCAACGACCCCCAGGTGATAATTCCGAAGCTGAAAACGAAGATTTCAGAGGACGAGGAGGAAGTAATCGAGGAGAATAAACCGGTCAGGTGCATCGCATTCAATCAAAAGCTGCCCACCTTCGGAGTGGGGTACGAGAACGGGTGGGTGGTCGTTTTCAGGTTGTTCGGTGTTGAAAACGGTTATTTGCTTAAGTCAATGGACCAATAGGCGTTCGTGCAGGTGGAGTCGGAAATGATGAAGGCCGTTCTGAGCCAGGAGGGGAAGTGAGACGTTGTTTGGTTTATTAAATATGTCTCTATCTAAAGAAAAATGCGTGGGCTGTATGTAATTTATTTATAATTTATTTGTTATATGTATTAACGCAACTTGTAAAATAACAATAAGTATCAATAAAAACAAATAGAAGATATTTCCAAAAGTTTAGGTTATGTAGTTGAGTCATTTATTATATATATATCGGCTCACTCTTTTGGTACATCTCAAAAACATCCACTCAATAATCGACTTCAATTTATTAGGAGAAGAATAGAAGAGATAAATGAGAAATAGAGCTTATAATATTTAATAGTTATATATAAATTGTTTATAATAAAGAATTAATTTACACTCCACAAACTATCAAATCAGCAAATTGAAAATAATAGACAAATAACTCATTAGGTTTTAAATATATTACAATTAAAACTTATTCATAATTAAAATTTAGTAAAAATATTGAAACTGAACTCAATCATACTGTAAGAAAAGTAGTATTGGTATAGTTTTGTTTCATTTCGTTTATTTTTATTTTGAGACCTTTGTTAGAGCCTCTCTTTCTGCGACAAACGAAAGTTGTAACAACGACAACAATTAATGCTACTATTATTATTGGCACAATTATAATTAATGTTGTTTTTACAACTGGACTTATACAATTGGCTGTACATTTTGGTTTACATTCAGAACCGCTAAGAACTTATGTAGATGAACATGCTGCAACACATTGCTTAGAATTGTTGTTTGTGGTATTGGTTACAAATAATATTGGACACGATGCTTAACAAGTTAAAACTCCAGAAACAAGAGAATATGTACCGGAAGAGCAGCGAGCTGAGCAAAGACCAGATGTTGAATACGGTGTAGCGCCAATACAAGACGATAGACATCTTTTTGTATTGTTGTTAGTTGCATTTAATACGTAGAATTTGCAAGAAGCCTGACAATTAAAATGAACATTTGTAACCTGAACATATGCACCAGATGAGCATATAGCTACACAAGCCCCAGTTTGATAGTATTGAGTTGCAGGCGGGCATACTTAAATGCATTATTTAGAGTTATTATTTGTTGCATTCCAAATAAACATATTTTGACAAGAAGCCTGACATGACAAGTCAAGTCCTGAATACGCTCCGGTAGAGCATCTAGCTACACACTTTCCTGATTCTATAAATGGTGTAGTAGGCGGACAAGTACATTCGAATGTACCATTTTTAATAGTAGGATAGGTGGCAGGGCATTAATTATAACACGTTACAAAACCTGAAATATTAGTATAGTACTTATCACAATCAAGGGTGTTTACACTTCCCCTACTGTGGTGTCCGAGCCAACTTTGATTTTAACAAATGTTTATGTAATAATTGCGCTTGAAAATTAAATCACTGTATTTATGCTAATTATAACATATTCAATTAATTCTGCGGTTCATTTCTTTTTCACTTCATCCTTCAAATGACGAAGCACACACGAAGCCGACGGATCACAATACAAGAGCGTCGCATAATGATGAGAATGTGAGAAACAGAATCACAAACTGTTGCAACCAAGAAATACATTGCTTGTTGCCTTCAATGTAGTCTTCAAACTGTTTATTCCATTTTTAAGCACTTTGAAGTTACAGGCAAGCTAGAAGCTTCTCATGCCGATAATAGTGTCAGAAAATTTGACTAAGCTGAGATTTTCGCGTTGTTAAATATCGCCAGAGCCATAGATTCGAAACTCGACGAATCATGGCTGAAAAATACTAAGCCCTTCGTGGAATTTCCATGTCTCTAACAACGGTATCTCGTCTCCTGGCCAAATTCAGTTTAAGCTTCTATGTTGCTAAGATAAAGCCAAAACTTACCGAAAAGCATAAATTGGAAAGTTTGAACTTTGCTCGAATGAACCTGAAACAACCAATTGAATATTGGAGAACTTTTTAGTATACCGATGAGTATCGCTCAAAATGCTATGCAAATCGAGCGAGTAGAGTGCTCAGAACACCTAAAGACGAGTGGAATCCGAAGTATTTTCTCGAAGTGTAAAATATGGACTGTTTTCGTGCATGATCTATGGTACGATTAGCTATAGATATAAGGGTCCATTATGGTTTATGCCGTGCGGTACGACCATGAATTCAATTGTCAATTCTTAAGTTCTCAGACAAGTTACACTTCCATCACTTAATAGCATAACTTGAAGTTGCAACAAGATAACGCCCCGACACATTTTAGTAAGTATATGAAAAACTTTTATACTGCTAACAACATTGAGCTCTATCGCTTTCCAGTAATGAGTCCAGACTTAAATCCACTTTTTCACTGCTGGAATCCACTGAAGTCAAACATTTCCCCTGAAGAATGTACCACATATGACTTATTAAATGAAGAAGTAAAGAGGGCGTTGGAGTAAATCTCGTTAGATATCATCAATCATTTGATTGACTCTATGCCCAAAAGGTTAGAAGAAGTAATAAAATAGAAAGGAGACGCTACTAAACATTGAGTTAATATATAGTTAAAATTAATACAAAAAATAGTTTTGAAATAGTTAGTATTTTTTGAAATCAAAGTTGGCTTGGCGACCACAGTAGATAAAGTACCTCTTGGATAAGCTGTTGTTTCAGTCATGTTAAAATTCTTTGGAATAACTGTGTATGCGTATTACTCTGTACAGTAACTATTTGAACCGATTTCTATGAAGAAAAAGCCATTATCACCCCATCCTGTACCCCAAGAATTTTTAATTACCCAAACTTACTTACCATTTTTGGTACCATAACCAACAATTGTAACAGCGTGGTCCATATTCCATTTAGGACATGGAGCATTCAAGATTGCACCTCCTTTGTAGTAATAGAAAGAAGAAGCAGTTGTTCCAGATCCGACAAGCATGGATATTGCTATTGCTATACCACGTGAAAGATAAGACTTAATTGTCTTAATAGTTGTCGCATTGAAACTAGAAGCATCATCATCAAAGATTTACACTACTGGAGTTATTTTTGTATTTTAATTACACCAAGCAGCATATCTACCTGAATTGTTGAACATTTTCACAGGTAAAAGATAATTTTCAGCTGCTATTTTTGGGGCAACTGCAGTTCCAGCAGTCCAAGCAGCTTAATTTGCAGCGTATGCATAAGGAAAGTTTTCAGTAAGTTCAATCGTTTTTATTGGGGCTCGCAATGGAGTAGCTTGTTACTTGTTTCCTGGAACCATGATATAAGTTTAGATAACGAAATTCCCACCATTGCAATACGCACAACTATCACATATTGCATTTGAAAGTTAAAACTGCTCTGATAAACTAAAAGTTGTTAGATTAGCTTTTTATTACCAAAACGCATTGAGATTCTATTTATCTCTTAAAACAGCATTTTCCAAGACAGCCATAGTTTAAAACATATAACAGCTTCCACATTGACCTTAATTCTTAGCAGGGGTTATTAGTTGCATTTCTCTGAGGTCAACAGAAGGATGAATCGTTGTAAGATCTGGAAGTGGATTTACTGCTGAACAATAGTCATTTCTTGCTGCATTTAACTGGTGTAAGGAGCCATGTTGTGTATTTAACGGAAATTCTTATTTAACCAAATCCATTCTTTCTACAATACCAACAGGAAGATTTGGGTCGGTCAGTAAAAGCTCTTGAAGTTCTAAGAAGTTGGTACAAAATATTGTTTTCTTAGCTTCTTCATCATGGTCATAAACCTTATTAAAGCTAAGTTTATATTCCACAAAAGCTTAGTCGCAGGTCATTGAAAGCAATTTATGTTACAATGTAATAAATATCGCAATCATTAAATGAGATGTGAAGTGGTTAGAATATCAAATTCGACTTGAATTCAGAAAATTTAGTTTAGTCAATGTTATAATTGTTGTATAAATAGAATTCTTATTGTTTTAATTTAGATATCATCGTACTTTGTGCTAAATTTATACAAAATCTATAATATTATCAATTACGGGTGTACATGTTGGAACTTGTATCTAAATATAATTATTTGATAAAAACGGAGAATTTTAACACAAGTTAAATATTTAAATTTATATACATAAAAAGTATAATTTAAATGTGTACTTGGAACGTGTATCCAAATATACACTAGTAAATAATCTTATTAAAGTTTAGGAATATATAATGTCGAAATAAATAATTTCATGTCGATATAACTCAATTACATGTAGTTGAATTGTGTTAGATGAAATTTTTTAGTACTACTTAACATTTAACCTTTTACATTCACAAAATAAATATTAAATAAATGAATTAAAAATGATGTATATTTTTCACTCCATAAAATATCATAAATCATATTTATCTTGTTGTGAACCAACTATTTTTGATCTAAGTTGCTTTCTTTAAACGATAACTTGAGATATTTTTCTTTAAATTAAAGGAACTAGTGTAATAAAAATACAAATCATTACAGAAACACATCCCATAATTATAATTGCCAAATTTGCACTTTGTTTAAATGCGTCAACTGTTTATTGATAAAAAGAATCAAGAGCTAAATAGTCTTATGAAATACCTTTTGATACAAATTAAATTATTTATGATTTGTTAGTAGCATTTGATATGTAATCATAAATTTTTGAAACATCTTAATCTGCTACTGCTAACGTCATGTTGTATTTAAAGCTCACATTTAAATAATTTAGTTAAATAATCTAAGTTACTCCATTATCATCTGTTGAAGACAGATTTAGAGTCATATTTATAAGCTATTTTTCAATAATTCCGCAATTTAAAGAATATTTATTTTGTTGCATTTAAATATTGATTGAACCGTTTTACACCACTCCTACAGCATTGTAAAAACACGAATCGGTTGCTTTGTTAATTTTTTGATTCATTGTTTGAATTAGAGCACCGTTTTTGTATAATTTAAGCAATAAATTGTACTAAAAGCTAGTATCTGTTGCACTCAAGTATCTTTAGAAGTTTGCTTCACAGTCACTTGATTGATCGCATTTAATCATTATCGTTTAGTTTTAAAATTTGAATGAGGTGAAATTCATTTTAAACGACATTGGAGCTGAACCTACAAGGGTAACGCTGGTATCTGTAACAAATGGTTCGTCTAGCATTGTATTTTCCGTGCTTGTATTCGAGTATCCGTAAAACTGCATTTCAACGATATCAGGTTTAATACTATTTAATTGGTTGTTGTAGTCCTGGTACAGCATCAAACCTGGTGATTTCAGCGCATTGCTCACCTGTAAATCAAAATAAGCCGTTTCGTTCTGCACCTTCATGTTAATTTGGGAATATGCCTTTGGGAAGTACGCATACGTGAACCTGCGTATTTGAACCGGAACCACTAATGGAACGCCAGGATTAACAAAATAAAGCTGCAACTGTAAAAATTAAATATCCTAAAGCATAGGCTTGCGTCCAATATCCGGCTTGCTAATATTGTAGGTGTAGTTCACAATCCCGCCCGGGAGAACGGTTCTGAACGTGAATATGTCGGTTCCAACGACCAGTTTTTCAAAACGGTCAATGTCTCCGTTCTGATAAACTAAAAACGCATCAGCAGATTCGAGGGGCTTAAAAACAGTTCCGGTTAAAAGTTGAGTGCAGCTGTCAGAGGGTGAAACGGTGACCGTTATGTAATCAAAATCAATTAACATTGACTACTTTATGAAGCAATTCAGTTACAAGCCCTTGGCTGTCTGAGCTGCACCCATAACAAGTCTCGTGAAGTGGATTGCGGACTCCATAGTGACTATTACCTGATCTGAAGCAAGGTAGTTGTCGTCAACACACTGAGTACAAGGAACATTTATACCAATAGTGCTGGAGTAGTTGAAGTTAAAAACAGTATAAGAATTAGGAATGAAGTTGTTACTGCCGTCAACGAGCTTGGTAGCGAAAACAGTGACATTTATTCCACGCGGAAGCTGACTGCACTCTGCTTTCCCAGTTGGTGTTAAATACAGTCTGAACGAACGACTGCCACGGATAGATACAAAACGCACACTAGAAGCAGCTGTATAACAGTCAACAAGCTCCACTTTGCCAGCTATCGTTAAATCAAGAATGGTTAATTACAAGAATTGCATGTTAGAAGTGGTCAAATTTCTGTTTAGTGGTAAGAAATCTTAAAATACGATATAAATATAAATATATATAAATAAATACAATAAATATCAAATAATGAAATTAGATATTGAGTTATCTGTGAATATTATACAGTTATGGGAGGTGGAATTGCTTTTTCTTGTTTACTATGTGAGTAATTATATATTAAAATATTTTGCCACTTCTAATGCGGATGACAAATTCCAATAAATAATCTCAAGTTGGAGATTATTCATGAACTACTCATTAACACAAGAGGGCCAAAAATATGATTTCGATCGTATTAGACCATAATCGACTATTCAAAGTCGGTATTTAATATTCCAAAAAGGAAAAATAGAAATTACCACATGCAATAAAAGGACGGCAATGACAAAAATAAACGCGGTAGAAGATGTTTAGGGAAGGTCAACTAATTCACTTAACAAACTTAGGCAGTTCTGAAGCGTTTGTATTCTCTTCATTTCTGGGTCCAACGGATGAATTCATAAAATATTGTACCAATCTGAACTAGTTATATCACTCGTTTAAGATGTCCCTGTGTAATTTCTACGTTTTAGTCAACAAAACTAATTTATGAAAGATTTTATCTCGAAAATATATGGTAGTTAAGCCTGATTGGAGAAAAGAATAAGAGGATCCAATGATTGGTATACGGACGCAATATGTAATTTATAACTAGTAGCGCAAGCACTGGACCTACAGAGGACCTCCATATTCATCTTCACCTGGGTCAATCTAAACGATTTTAGGTATTTCTTAATCACGAAAAACAATGGAGGACTTTTTCTTTCAATCTCAACCGGGAGCTCAAGATGAAGTATTGGTACTTCGCTTAATTAGAATTATAATTCAGGTAGTTACAGTCGCTTTCATTCTCAATATTCAAATAATGAATGCATTTTTGTTTCTTGAAGAATGGAATCAAGTGGGTTAGTCGGGCCCAGCATTAAATAATATATTGATGCTACTCTAAAACAACAGTTATTTTACTTATGATCTTCCACTTCCATTTCATAATGAGAAATCAATTTTCTTGATTGTTAAATTATACAACGTTAGGTAAAGTTGAAACTTATTATTGAAGTATATACAGAGTTATATACGTTAATTATTGTAGCACAGCTATCCAAGGCTCAACCAGGCCTTGATGTGATTGAAGCACTTTACAAATCAATAGTAAATAGAGTTAATGAGTGTATTGATGAGGAGGGAGAACACACTCATTATTGAGCCGGGCAGTGATATAAGTAAGATTCAAATAATAAACTTCATTCTTCTTCCTAATTCAAAAAAGCATTTCGAGGGCCCACCACTGTATAAAATCATAATATTATTTCAGTTTTTTATAATTATTAATAGTAAATTAACTCACATATAATTTAATTGTATTTTTGCTAGTTAGCTTAATATTGTAATAACTAACGATTTTTAATAAGTTGATTTAGTTTCAAATATTACAACTTTATTGATAATATATATTCTTATCGTAATATTCTATTTTACTATTTACACTCACATAAAAGATCATAAAAGTTTAGCAACCTCTCTAACTAAATACATCACTTTAATCAATATAGTTCAATAGGAATTTAAAATATTAACTCCTACATGTACATAGTTACAAAAGTAAGGAATGAAAATATTATTTTAAAGTGTTCCTGTGATTGATGTAATTGATAATTGAGTGGATGTTTTTTGAGATGTACGACGTAGATGAGTGAGCTGATATATATAAATACATCTGTATATTTGAACTTAAGGAGTTTGAACTTTATTGTTGTATAATGAGTAACAATAACCACAAATTAATCTCGATATTATACCTCAACTTCTAGGATTGTCACATAATAGCTTCCTAAGATAACTTAAGTTTGTTCTGCGCTTAAACTAACCTCGGAAGTTATCTTTGTAGCTATCTTTGTGATGGCTAGTACGAATTATGCGTATAAGCGGAAACGCGTAGTGCTTCTAAAGTTTAGAGCGGGATTTTACTTACCACATAGCTGAAATACCTTTATTTGCAGATAAGTTACATTAATTAAAAATAAACATAAATATTCAATTAAACAAATTGTTGAGAATATCCGTCGAGTATTGCTACTTAATACATTCAAAGTTATAATTCTTTCAAAATATAATTTCAAATTAAATAATACACAATGCAATAATACACAACTCAATGAATTTATTAACTTCTAGATATTTTGCTGTTTAATATTAAATCACCACACCATAATATGTTATTGATTCAACTTTCATTGTTAGACTTGCAAATAGCAAATAAAAAAGAAATAACAGATTGTTATACGTCAGCATCTTATGTGCGTTTACTAACGATTAGATCTACGAGATAGTTTAGAATATATCTAACTCCTTCAGGGAAAGAAGAGTGTAGGTAGCTTCCGCGTGGCTTAAACATAACTGTTTTTGCAAACAAACTGGTGGATGCGAGTAATAATTTCATACCAAATTCTTAGCGAATTTTTAATTTTACGTATGACACGACAATTGGAATTAATATAAACTGTAATAAGTGCACGAACGACAATTACTTGCAATCCAGTCAGGTGATGATTACGATGGAGTCAGCGATCCACTACACTACGGTGGTGATGGGAGCGGTACAAACAGCCAAAGGCCTTTAGCTGAACTGCTTTTAGTCGCCAAACATGGTGATCGACTTCCACTACATTCTTTTGACGGTTTCAAACTCGAATAACTGCCCCCAGCTCATGTCCTTAACGAACTCGAGTAATATGAAGTCCTTAGTTCTGGCTGACGCGATAATTGTCTATTAATCCGGCGAAATTGATCGATATGAGAGTTTAATCATTGGAAGCGAGTTTAGGCTCTCTAAGACCCCTCCAGTGTGGACTTCAACTAACACTTTCAACGTGACACTTACCGATATTGGAACGAAAGCGCTCAAATAAGCCATAAGATTCGTTCAATTCCATTTATACTTTTAAAATACAGGTGTATTTTTGAGAGTGCCTATTTAGGTAAATAATTACACGGTCACATAATTTTTGAAAGCTTACAAATCAATTGACATGAAAATACAGGGTGGAACGGCTTATTTCGATATGCAAGTTAACACATCAGTTAACTCAACATCAAAACTCATGTTCTACCAAGACTATAACCACGTTATCGTTAATATCACCAAACCAGATAGCGTTCAGTTGTAATTTTTTGGTTACTCTAACTAATTCGACCCAAATATCGTTCTAGACAACACATTCCCAACAAGCATTAAAGGGGATCCGCTTAAAGAACCGTCAATGTCATTTACTATGAACTTGGACCCAACATTTGTATTTAAAGACACAAAAATGTAACTCTAATGTAGCCAAATCGAAGAAAAAGACTGTGAAACGAACTTACAAAGATATCTTAACACTTTAGATAAAACATTCGCGTTTTATTTGCAAATTAGATTTTATAAAAAGGGCGTGCTCATGAGATCAATGAGTTAAAGTATTAACTAACCAACAGATTCCTGTTTTGTTAAAGGTAGTGGTATTTTATATGAAGATTCAATGCAAATTACAGCTATTAAGAATAATAACTCATTAGATTGTGTTTTGATAGAAGATCAACCAGTTGATTTACTATTGAACTTGTCTTAAACAAATAAAACAAGTCTTTAAATATATGTGACACAAATGAATCTATCTACAGTAGATTTCAAATATAACACGACATTTGATTTAAATAGTGATTAGATGACACTTTTGGAGAACTATTTAGCAAATTCAACAACAAACGATCTTTAATAACTTTTTATTTTCTCTTAAAATGGTGCAATAGTAGACTATTTAAGTATGGAAACATTTTACTAATCAAATGAAGTACTTTTTACAAATGAGGCTAACAAAGCCGTCATTGCAACTGGGTGTGTTTCAGCAGGGGTCTGTGTTGCATTAATTGTAATACACACACTAATTAGGAAGATATCTCCTATAATACTTAGGAAAAAGTAATCAACTAAGAAATTTATTGAGGAGTAGCTTAAAAAGGATGACTTGTGAAGAATTTATGTATTTACTAAAATAGATAGTATATAATATATAGTTAAATCACATGGTTAATCACACTCTTATCATTATAGGCTTAATTTTTATGTGTTGTTATTCTAAACGTAACTTTTTGGAACTTTAAAAGGAATATGACAAACAAGCGCCCATCTTTGGTTCGTAGGATAGTACATTTGTAACAATGATTAATGAGATGAAAGTGATTAAATTATGTATTGATTATTTTGGCTAGATAATTGAGTAACAAAGAAAAATTGTATCTGTAATATTTATAATAATTGTATCTTTCGTTGTTCATATATTAATATCTAATTAGTATATACCGGTCAAACAATATTTGATTCCCATTTTTTATATTGTACAATACAATTTGTATTGATCAATTGTATTGATAAAACAATATCCATGTGAATACTGTTTTGGGAGATATACAAGTGCAATGTATCTTAATCAATTTAGATGATTCTTGCTTTAATCTACTACTTTTCGGCAAACTTAAAACACTTTCAACCAGTTTCCACTCCAATATGACCGAGATCCTGGAAACTGCAACACTCGTTACTCAAATCATTCCAGTGACCCCTCCCACTCCGAAAAAGAAATCAAAGTGTTTTATCGGAACTCAGAATTATTTTAGGGGGCAGTTTTCAGCCGTTCGGCTCAGAATTCACTCAATAATCGGATTCGGGGTGATTTTCCTCTGCATCATCATCGCGCGGGCAATGTTCCCAAAAGTTAACGACTATTCAATTTTACACAACACGTTTTCACATTTGGGATCTTATACGAAGGATAATAATCCACACGGGTGGATCTTCTTCTCATTCAGCTAGATAATCAGCTTCTTCGTTCAAATACCGCTAGTTAGCTACATAAGATACCGCGTTGAGCACGTGAACAAGATTTTCGGGCGCGTAGTAACCGGAACCATGTACTTCGGATCAACGTGCCAATTACTTGTCGGATTCTTCCCGGCAACGCGCACAATCATGTTCGGGAAAGTTATGGTCGGAGCTGTTCACCAAGTATCAGCAATGCTCGGATTCCTCATTCAAATTATCGGATATTACATGATGTCGGTTCTGATTACCATGGACAGATACAAATGCAGAAAAAATAACAAGAAACTAAATTATATGCTTGTTGTAATGCCAGTTTTTGTTCTGCTAGCTACAGTAACTCTAGGAATTGTAGCGCTGGTTACATTCGATTTTATTTACCGCGCACATAAAAAGAGAGATCCTTCAATCGGATCAAATTGGGCTGAAAGCATAGATACGTTTTGGAGCTTTCCACTGTGGGAAAATATTATCATTTACGTAACGTATCTGTACTATATTTGGCTCCCGTTTACCCTTCCGCTCCGAACTGACGGAATAGTGCCAAAATAAAGAATCAGTTAAACGCTTAAATGCGATTTAAGTTAAATTGAATTGAAAACAGATATATCCAAGATTTGGTTCGAAATTATATCTCAGAAGAAATGTTCTAATAAGTGGAAAGCGGCTAATTTCTTGGAACATCTAGCTGATTACCAAGAAGTTGAAAAACTGATGACTGATGAATTTGTACAGAAAGTGACAATAATTAGCTCGTTGATAAAAAGTGGAGAAACGGAGCAAATAAATAGGATTGTCTACGATTCTCTAAAGAAATCTGATGAAATAAGGCCATTCAAGAGGAATTTATTGAATTTTCATTCCAAGTGATCGTTAAATAAACATATTTTGAATATTTGAATATAATCTCAAAAAATCCTCTTTCTTCTTCCTTTTCTGAGCTTTGCAACAAATTCTTTGTGGCTCATAGGCTCTGGTTTACCTTTCTACCTAAATATTAGTACGCTAACTGTATTTATTTTACGTTTATCTTCTGATCGCCTTTAATGTACGCTACGCTTCTATCAGATCGTAAATGTCTGCATTCTTCACAACCTCGATCTTCCTCATAAACGAAATGAATTCTTTCTAATCATTTGTTGTGGATTCGCTCTCATTGAAAACACAAATCAAAAAGCTTTGGTTTTCATCTTCGAGAACTTGACCTTTGAAAAAGTTTTGCTCCCATTTTTGTCAAAGAGCTTGAACGCGCGTTCAAGCACGTTAATATCAAGGCTCGCAGATTGAAGTAATATATTGGACCATATTACAAGTCAAATTTCAGAGATGGATATTGATCCGAAGATCATTGTTAATATTATTTATTAATCTAATACAACTATTCTTTAGATCAGAATAAAAAATGTTGTAAGTAATAAAATTAGTAAAGTGAAAACACTTTTTTGCGATGATTAAAAACGATTTTATTTTGTTAATGATTGTAAATAGATCGTTTGTCAAGAAATAATATACATTGTCTAGATTAAATATTTATGTACTATATAAAAAGAATTACTTGTACTACACTGTATTATTTACAAAATATTGTATCTTAACACAGTTTGTAAACTGATGAATTAGCTATGTATTGAATTGTATCGAATTGTATCAAATGATAATTTACATAAAATCACACAGATTCAAAAAAGCAGTAGTTTAATTATTATAATTTAGATGTGCTTAGAAGACAATAATAAATAAAAGAAGAGTTTTATTAAAAGAATCTATTAGATTTATTTGATCTTAGATTAATAATATTCATGTTCAATTTAGTTATAAAATAGTAAAGCCTTCTTAGAATACAAATACAATTACCACCTCTATCTTATGTTATTCCTGTAAATATCGCTACTTGACCTGACGATATCAAGCAAAGAAGAAATAGTAGATTGCTATACCGCAGCTTCCAATGTGAGATTCATCTCGCTTAGAGGTAACCGCTCTTTCAGGTTGTACTTGGCACCGTCAGGAAAAGAAGAGTGCAAACAGCTTCCAAGAGGTCTGAACGTTACCATATTCGCGACCAAGCTGGTTGATGGCAGTAACAACTTCATCCCGAATTCATTCATTGTAGTAAACTTCAGCTATTCCACAACGGTCGGAATTAATATTCCATGTACTTAGTGTACTAACGATAACTACCTTGGCTCCGACTAGGTTATTGTCACCATGGAGTCCGCTATTCACTTCACGAGAGTGGTCATGGGCGCTGTTCAAACAGAAAAAGGGCTTTAAGTGAATTGCTTCAGAACTGGAGGCGGAATGGGTGGTTAAATGGGTGGAGGTGGCTAGAACGGCGGTTAGAATGGTGGTGGTTAAAATGGATGGGGTTAGAATGGAGGAGGATAGAACTGGGCGAGTTAGATGATAGTTGATTTTAACTACATCTCGTTTTAAGCGACTCCATCTGGAAGCTGTCCACAGTTAGTATCAGCAGACCCAACTAAATTGAAGGCGCTGGTGTAGGCTGATTTGTTCATTATTTATTAAGACGGATCTGTTGACAGGTATGAAAAACTCAATGTCGGAACAGATATTATTTCATCGTCAATGCCACCTTCGGCGACGGCTGTAAATACTTACAACGTTACGATGTCTAATATAGGAAGAAAACCGATTCTTGAGGCAGTTTAGCTCATTCAGCTTCAGCTTTACTTCGCGAACACCGGTATTCCATTAATGGCCACCGTTCAAGCGAATACTATATCACTAGCTTCATTTTAAAGAGCTTTCAAAAAGATAAACATGAAAGTGCAATAGGACATAGCATTTCTGGATTTGGAGGTTAATACCCAAGTTGTGCAAGGAACCCCTCTATTTCAAAGTTACAACACCGTTCTTCAAGCCTTACAGCCTGATAAGATCGAGCTCTAGTTCAGCGGCTATTCCAAGCAAATAAGCTCAAGCTTGCTTCTAGACCAAACTTTTGTAACTGATTCTGCTACTTCAACATACCAAGAGCCCTCGATGTCCTTCAGCATGGACCTTGACTCTTTCACCTTCCAAAACATGAAAATGCAAATCGATTGCAATCTCGTGAAGGAAAAGAACTGTGTGTCCAATCTCCAGCGTTACTTGAACACGAACGACTCAACATTTCAGTTCAATATGTTTGTAAAATTCTATAAAAACGGAATTGTGGTGAAGGCAATGAACCAACCGATTTCAAGGGCCACTTCTTCTTGTTTTGAGGGAGCAACTGGATTTTTAGGCCCAAATTCAATTGAGATTCAACTACAATAGAATAAGGAAGCTGACAGATGCGCCTTGAATGTTAGCTCAAAAATAGATTTACTCGTTAATCTGAGCAAAACGGACAGAATAAGCAAGCAAAATACCATTCAATAAATAACTGTTACTAACATTGAATTTAAGTACAACATCTCGCTGCCTTTAACAGAAACAGAGAGAGCTGGAATCGTAGATTACTTAGCATCTAACTCATCGAATAATCTTGCGCAAATCCTTTCATTTGTGAATAATGGTACTATAGTTGATTACGCTAGCCTTGCAGAATTTTAACAAAGTGACTTAGCAATTTTCCAAAAAAGCGCCAAACAAGCGATACTTATTGTCGGAGTGGTTGCTTTATGTTTTTGCACTATTTCACTTCTATATCCAATTGCTAGAAAGACTATTCAACCAAAGTTATAAAAGAATAGATAATTGAAATTGAAAGTGGCTAACTCAACCACTGATAAATATGACTTGTGATGATTTTTTTAATAATATATGATGATTTAATATTTATTTATTTATTTTATTTTTACTTGGCCATAGTAAAATAACTAGTATATATTTATTTATTGCGTTTGGATGTATTGTTGGATTGTTGCTGTTGAGTGAGTCATGTTATTATTTAAGTTGTTTTAAGGAATGCCGTATTAAATAACATATAACTTATATATTACTTATTGATTATGATTGTTATTTAATAACATCTTATAATATCAAGTTGCATTAATACTAGATAGTAATAGATACACGCATTTGTGTTGTATTAACGATATTAATAAAATTATATTTATCGATTATTCCACACCACACATATAACACATGGGAGGTGATGCATCAAACTTAGATCCAGCAGTAATAACTCGTGCCTTCAAGATATATGATGATAATGAAGATGGTAAAATAGAATTGAAAGAATTCTGCAAGTCTATATAAAACTAGGGTGTTAATGTTGATGAAAAGCTATGTGAGCTTTGCTTCTCTCTGGTTGACACTGACAGCAGCAATCATATTGAACAAAAAGAATTTCACCGTTTCTTTATCGCGTACACGAAACTCGACAACCCAGATATTTATGATCTGATTGGCTGTGCCGCTGATGTTAATGGCGATGATACTATTGACGGAAAAGAATTGAAGCGTGTCCTTGACTTCAAGCATATCAAGATGGTTGAAGAAATGAACAAGAAGTCCATGACTAAAACCGAATTTGTTGATTATATCAGAAAGAATGTCAAGTTGTGAGACAATACTATATATTTTATTTATTTAATTACAATATTATAAATTTATTTCATCCGATTTCCTTTTCGATAACCTCCCAATCTTCTTCATCTTTCCATTGACCAATGATAACATAAAGTTTGAAGAAACTTTGAGTTACTTAGAGTCTGAAGTTGAATCTTTTGAATATGGAGTACGCTTGGCTGATTTGTGCTAGGTCTTTGGCTCCTTTGAAGTTGAATTTGTTTTCAACCTTTTCATCTGCTGGTATTTTGAGTTTGTTGCACAGGATATCAAGTTGTTCTTGGAAATTATCAACTCCGGCGACTTTTTCGCATGCGAGTTGGAGTGCTTTGAATCTTTTTACTACTGGCATTTCGGTGAGTCCGTCCATTTCGTCTAGCATATCGCATTGTTGTTGTATTTCGGTGTAAATGGCGCTGAATTGTTGTTCGAATTCGTCTGGTTGTAGATTAAGCGCTTTTTACGCGTCCAGTAGCATCATGACGAGGTGGAATTGATCTGATTTCTGTTGTACGATGCAGAAGTAGTTCATTGAGAGGTTCATATCGAATTCTTTGAATAGTGAATTCACAAGGTCATCGTTTAAAATATTTAATAGTACCGTATATATTTATTTTATCGATTTCTCTGAGAATTTCATTAAGTAATCCTTTATTTAGTAGTAAACGTAGTCAAACAAAGTAAGCCCACCAAGCATCTTTTGAAGCACAACAAGATTTCCAAATGAAAGGTCTTGGTAGTCAAAGTTGAAGTTGATGAACTTCAAAAACTTTCTCGTTTGAGTGCAGAACTTGTTCACGTCCATTTGTTATTTAATTCCGAGCGAATTAAAAAGTATCTGTTGTTGAACTTTTGAGTAGTCGTCAATTTTAACCTGTTCAGTTAGAAGGAACCTGCTTATGATCTGAAGAGTTGTTTAATTTGTTAGTTCATTAATTTTGATCCAATTATTTAAGAAGTAGAACTTGGTGAGCTTGTCAAATTGAATGCGCAGGATTTCGAGCTCTGAATCTGTTGAATTCAGGAGCACTTTCAAGAATCTGATCTCAGCCTGCTCCAAAAGGCTCCAAATATCAGTTTGGAGCTAATCTAGTAATAGAATGCAGTCGGCTGTTTAAAGTTTTAGAATTGTGAACGCGTCTGTATTTTAACGGATTATGATTTAATACGCTTCCTGTAATTCTTGTAAGCTGCCGTTTCTGTTCAAAAGCGCTTTCAGGTGCTTGAGCTGCTCAAAATCAACAAATTCAGCTACCGTTTTGAAATTCTTGCTCTGTAAGTACTCGAACACCTCTTCCACTGGCGGCGATACTTTCTAGAACGTTTTCCAGAACAGGTGCTGGTTATTTTTTATGGTTCTCGCGTATTACTCTGCATTTCCGACCTCTATATTAGTGAACACCGTGTTCTTCACCAGCTCAAGTAATGATTGTAAATTAGCCACACCCAGCTCATTGCACTTCTGCATCAAGTTAATCGCGTTTTTAACGTCATTTTGCTCAAGTATACTTAATTTTATAGCAATTTTAACGCTCAGACTATTCAAAAACAGTAGTGATTCGAAGTCATCGTACCTCTTAATCCCAAGCTGTTATGCGACTTATTTCTTCGTTTTGTCAACCAGTTCGAACAAATTGCATTAATTATGGGCGCAGTATTCGTTCAAACTGAACAGGTCCGTTTCCTTCGTGAAGACCTTCAAAATATCTCCGTTGAGTTCCAAGAAGTTTTTTAGGGTTGAGCCACCGGTTAAGAGCTTTTCGAGACGTGCCTCGCCTAAGTGCGCAGCCTGCTCAAGCGGGATCTGGTTTTCAACGCAGTATTGGAGTGGGGTCGGGGTAACCTGGGATATGGTGTCCTTTAAAAGGGCTAGTTATTCTTCAAATTATTGTTTCAGGAAGAGTAAATTTGATTAGTTGATCCCGGTAACAAACTAGTACATCTTAATCTCGATTTAGTGCTTAACTAACTTAAGAGACCTCGAATTTAAGAACTTCTTCAACTCAATCGGATTTTTAACACACTTGCGCTGAATCAAGTTGTTGTTCACACCAAAATCGAAAACTATAGAGTGCTCCTAAATATACTTGGCCAAACCGAACTCCAAATCAGAAGCAATCTCTATATCACGCGAAACTCGATCTATCATAAACTACTTGAATTACTCTGGAGTCGTAATGTTCTTCTCCCTCACAAAGTCAACCACTTGATCTATATAATAACTACGCTGAAAATACTGGAAAAGCAAATCTTAATGCGTTTACTCCAGTTGAGATGCAATTGTGGTCCAGACTGGCATTGGATGTGGAATGTCTGAAAACTTACAATAAAACATTTACAATTAACTATATTAAAAATACGCATCAATGAATCAAAACGAAAATATTAGTAAAGCAAATTTATCAAGTTAGAAAACATAATCATTTAGTTTAGATACATTATAAGAATATACAACATTAATTTCCCTTTATTATGATACAATCGATGAAGCTAAATAAGTTATATAAGAAAATTAATAATAAACTTTAAAATTTGTATAAATGTTATACTAAAATTTATTAAATTAGTTATAAATGAAGTAAGTATAAGTGGATGAGATGATAAATAATAATAAATAACATTTATAGTAGCAATTCGGTAAATAATAAAATATCGAGTATTTTGCTATTGTTTATAAATACTATTAGACTTTTAACAATTATTACGATTTCATTCTAGAGTTACGTCAAGTTATAAATAATAATCCTTTGCTTATTGCAAACATTTCTGAATCTGATTCATTTAACACAATTTTACAATAAATTGGAACATCTGATTTATATTCTTATTTTGAATCAGAGTATAATAGATTCTACAACTCTGTTTTCAAAACATAAAATATAGCGGATCTTTTACAGCAATATAAATTTATTGTAGCAGAATTGTTTGAGTTAAAGTAAGATACCTTTTATCTGACGAATGAAAATATTCAGTTGTTAGTTGATTTGTAGAATTTTCATTCGGTTGATTCTCTATAATAAGCTTTTGAATGTGAAGAGTTAAAAATATTAAAATAATTATTTGAAACGGGAACGGATTATAAGCAACAATATAACTAATTCATTAAAGATGAACTTCACAATTTATAACTAATCACTGGCCATTCTGATCCGAACTACTTTTATTTACTTGATATTTTAAATCAAACCGATTTTACAGATTTAAACGCATTTATGACTGATTTAAAGTGGAAATACTCTGGTTTTGTAGACTTGACAGATTACTTAAATTTTATTAAGGATTTTTCAGATTATTTAATTGTAATACCGCAATCAAATATTGATTCTATATTCAAATCAGATGTGATTTAAAAAGCAAACAGTTCAATAGAATTTAAACTTAAAAATTATTTTAAACGCTCTAAAACGGACAAATTCGTTGCACTTTTAAACTAATAATGGAGCGAAACATTTCTGTCACAAATGGAAATCCTAGAACTTATTTAGGAGCTAAACGAAATTCAAGGAGAAACATACCAAATTATAAAACTAAAAGACCTAAAAATGAAAAGGAATATATTGCTGTTTGTTGAAAATAACGCGAATGAATAGTGATTTGAAAATGTTTATATAGTTAACATGAATCTCATATCACAAATCAAATGAATCAACTGTTGCTAATTGTATTTTCTATTTTAGTCTTAAACGCTCCTAAATTTTTGGTGACATTTTTCTAATTATGGTCGGTATCATTAACATCATAACACAAATTACAACTGATATTACACTAAGATAAACAATCATTTACTTAGCATTCTATTTAAATGTTGTAAGATCATTTTTGAAGATAGGAGAAAACGAAACCTAGTCAATGGTTTAACCACCTATTTAAAAGTAAATAAATTGAAATAGTTAATGCTCTGAAGTTTCTCTAGAAATATAGCTCAATAATTACTATTATTGCTCATTCGAAATCGGAAGTACCATGGTATATTTAAACTCCAACTAGTTATATGTTATGAATGAATAATTAACCCAAGGTAATGATCGAATGTACTCTGTGAAATTTAACATAACGTCTATTTTTTGTCCCTCAATCAATTTACAATTTTTTGATTAGCGATTCTATTATATTTCGATTGTTAGTGAATCTGATGAAAGGAGCGCACTTGCGTTGCTAAAACATGAATCATAAATTTTATTTATAGCTTAACTTACAGCTTTTACCATAATTCCAGCTTTATAAAATTTAATGTAAATATTTATGTTGAAATTTGGATCGTTCATTAACATTAATTTGTCCATATTAGCACTACATTCTTGTTCTTAAACCATATCACAAGTCACTTATATTTTGGCTGATACAAAGCCATAAATTACGACTGGGGAAGTAAATGTCATAGATGGCAATCTAGTTAAAGTAGACGATTATTTTTATTTAAAAGGAGACTCTAATTACTATGAAGATGGTATTATACTCGAATATCCATAAACTTAAGGAACAAATGTATCTGGTTTTATTACATAAAATAATTGATAATTGTAATAATCGCACAATTTTACTCCAGGTGAAACTTCTGTTATGTTATTTACAATCATATCAAAATAAAATGTATTCTTTTGCATTTGCATGTCTATGTTAAGAAAAGCACCAGGAAAAGATGCAAATTGAAACTTAGTTGCTTAAATAGCTGCCATAATTGGAACTCCAGTATCAAAAAAGTGAAGTTACAGTTACATGTATTGGAATCCAGATTCCATAGATTTAATGCCTATATTTGGTATGGAAATATTGTATTCATTGATTGCATTTGCATCAAGTGGAGTTATGGAAGAAGTAATTTATGACCCAAATGTGAGTTTTTCATACCTGTCAATATCATCATTTTCGTAAACAATGTAAAAATCAGCGGAAATAATGTTTTTAAGTTTAGTGGGATCAGCAGACACAATTTGTGGACAACTCCCAGAAGGAGTAGCAGATACCACAATCGAATTAAAATCAATAACAATGGCGGCGTTCACAAAGCAGTTTACTTGTAAACCCCTCTCAGACTAAACGGCGCCCATGACTACTCTTGTAAAGTGAATTGCAGATTCAATGGTGATAATAACCTAGTCTGACGAGAAATATGTATCATCAGAGCATTACGTGCAAGGAATGCTGATTCCTACGGTATTAGAGTAGTTGAAGTCGTAAATGATGACTGAGTTCGGGATGAAGTCGCCTCCTCCATTAACTAGTTGTGTGGCGAAAACAGTGATGTTTATACCTCTCGGGAACTGTTTGCACTATTGTTTTTGAGTCGGGTCAAGATATATTCTGAATGTTCGTTATCCATTCAAAGTGAGAAATCGGATGTTTGTAGAAGCTGTGTAGCAGTCCACGATCTCTGTTTTATCAGCTATTTGTTTATCGCTTAGTATAAGGTGCAGTAACAACATATGTGAAACGGAATAATATGGTATTATTACATAATAATCTAAAACATTGAATTTTGTTTGAAAGATAGAATTACACTACCTGCAACACTGTTTATTTATGTTATATAACAAAATATTTATATAATTCTATAAAGTTCTATAAAGATTTGTGTATAAGCAGGTATTCTGACTCACACTACTTATACACACATCCAGATATGTAATAATTCAGCTTAATTTCAATAGTTTAAATTAATTACTGAAATGGTTTCAAACAATATAAAATGATGTATAAATATAATCTCAGAATGTGGTCCCTTTCGTCCTTCCCCCGAAGGAGAAGCTCGGCGGGCTCTTTCGCTTCATGTCCGCTCCCTTTTCAACGTTATACTGCCCAACTGGCGGTGCTTTCTAAATTTTGTCCCCGAATCTCTTCGATATCCTAAATTTTCCAGCTGTTGCTTGGCTCCTCGGCTTCTTTATCGGGTCGTACTTAGTTGGACCGGGCTTCTTCAACTACTCGGTGATTGGTGCGAACGGGATTGTGGTGCGCGCGTGCGGGTCCAGCCCGAATTTGGCCGTCTGATCGTTTATTTTGTTGAACGCGTCCCTCACGTGAAGTTAAACTTCTGGGAGGGGTTCGTGAGCAACATATGTTGAGCGGACCTCGGATATGCTGAGGCCGGGGTGGATTACGGTTGAGGTGTCGAACTCGTACTCGCCTGGACCGGGCTTGATCGCGTTCTTAATCGCGAACTCGGTGAAGCCGTCACTCTTCTCACCGATTGAAAACAGGGACGCGCGGCGCAGGGTAGCGCGCTTCGCGATAATCGCCTCGTAGCGCGTGGGAGATACGGACACATCGTTCCCAATCGCGGATTTGGAGCGCATCCCAATCGAATGCTTCGGCCCATCAAGAAATTGAGGAAGGATCACGTAGTAATTCGGACCTGGCTGCTCGTTCGGCTCCACATCGAAAATAGTGTTAGTAGTTATTAACGGAGACACCAAGGTCGACGCACGCGTAGATGAATTCGAAGATAAAGGCTTAGTTGCCATTGAATGGAGTGGATCTTATTAAACAACACACTAATAGACAAATACCACATATTATGAGAAATTCAAACAAATTACATGATTCGATTTACAATTAAAAAACGTACATGAATTTAAAGTTAATATGATGGCAAACAATATCACGTAGGTTCTTTTAAACTTTACAACATCTAAAATCAAAAAATACCAACTTTTATGTATTACATTAAGTGTCAATCGAATACTGAAAATGTTAATTCTTCAAATTAAGCATTAATTTAATCTGATTAATTTACATTGGTACATTACTAATTATTAGTTTAGTTTGAGCTATTTCTCTTAATTTGATAGTTAATAAATTAATAAATAGTTTAGTAATGCAGGTTAAGTTTAGGATTATTATATTTCAACTGAGAGATGATATTTTTTACTAACTATTAAACAGAACCTGATTGTTGATACATAAGCATTTGTTTGATTTGTTTTCGATAAGGAGCTATATCATCACTAAATATTTTACTCCATGTATTGTGGTAAAAATCATGAACATTTTATCTTGTTAACTTCATAATTATAGCCATATCTCTCCAAATATCAAAAGTAACCCCATTTTATCTCAACAGAAACTATTCGTGAGCTTCATGTATATTTTTCGTATTTAGTCCACATTTATTATTGATTACTTCAATAAACGCATTTCCGAAAATTATTTTTTGTTACTATTACTTACTCATGGTTGGAGTGAAAACAATTCATATTTATGTATATTAATCATTATTAAATGTCATTTTAAATTTTAGGTATTTTAAATTTTGCATATCATGTATCTATATATTTTATTTTATTAATTTGCTTTAAATAGAGTAGTAAATCAATTAGAAAATTCACAAATGCTATATAACTACCATAGGTTGTCTGAGGAGGTGACAGAGTGATAATCCTATTGAAGATGAGGTATGATAATGAGATTAGTGAAAAGTCAGTTACTGAAAAGTCGTAAAGATGAGATTGTGTAACTAAGTTTGATTTATGAAATGAAGATGAGATGATAAATATCGAGCCTTAGTACCGATGATTCTATAAATACCAAGAAAGTAATTTAATCTTAATGATAATGAAATTAGACAAACAACTGTGAAACATGGTCTGGAAAGGAAAGAGGAGAGTAAAATTGTGACCGTAGATGTAATTTATATATTCATATATAATGGCGTTTGTTTTGGAGTCATTTGTGTAAAATTATTATTTGAAATATATCAATATTGATAAAAATATGAGTTGTTATATTTGACGTGAACCCAGTTGATTCATGTTTTGTATATATATATTATTGTACTGTATCTAAAATTTTACTAAAATACCTATTTTAAGATTGTAATATATTGTAATATATTATGTATATGCGCACAAAGATTATAGTAATATAAAGTTAAAGTTTAAATAAACATAAATATATTAATCAATGATAATAAATATAATTGAATATCACACTGTCAGCGTGACGCTGATTAATAAACAGTTAATCTCCTAAATTATTGAACTCATTATAACACAGTATAAATCAAATCCAAAACTTTTGTATTCACAGTCAAAAAAATATCTTCATACTTTCATAATTATAACATACGGTGTGAAAAAGTTGATTTTGCGAATGCGAGTAGTTGTGGGAATAAAAAACTACAGAATGAACACTCTATATAAATACGTAAATTTACAAAAAGAGACATCACTCCGTAAATTACGTCTGTACTGGTCACCATTTTTCTCTGATGATCACATTTCCTTTCCTTTCTAAACGATGATCAATTAAATTTACAAAAATAAATTTTTTAATAATTTTTGATTTTCACATTTTTCATCTTTCAATAACTAAGTAAGAAGCTGGTTTGCGCACTAGCTTTAAACGTGTATAAACATGTATGGAGTAATTATTATTTTAATAGATCTTCGTGACTCTATATGCTCTCATTTTTATTTATTATTTCACTCCAATCACTATATATATTTTGTTTTTAATCGTGGTATCTACCTCGACTTTTTTGTCCTTTTACACGTTAAACCCTCGAATGTAACAATATTTAATTTTAAATTTGAGATTTGCTAATTTCGTTCTTCAAATGAGTTTAGTAGTCCTCGAATTTTCTGATAATAACAAGGAATGCTAAGATAATTACAGGCTATTTTATGATGGCTGATCTGAATTATTTTAAGGTGCTTACAGAATCTTGAATACAGATTAAGCCTTTGAATTTTTAAATATTTCGCAAATGTGTGTTCCTTGTATTTTGAAGTGCATATAGCACTAGAGTACGGATTTCAAAAATAAAGAGTGATTAAATGTTATCATTTTGCTATGAGACTCTTTTAAATTAAACTTAAACTGCAAATGACGCAATTTAGGTTCAAAATAATTTAAAATAGTTCCTCCAAGTAATTAATTGTATTGTTGGTGAAAGAGGATAAATATGATTTTTCGTTTGATGCTGGTAGCGAGGTTCAAAAGTCTTGCTGTTGAAGAATTTTGAAAAAGTTGAAATTTAAGCTGAAGCTGTTATGACGATAGCGACGCAGTGATTTTTGTAGAAAGTCAAGTGGAGACGAACAAGATAAATAATAGTTTAACGAGGAATATTAAAATATTATTTTTATCCAATTTTTATTAAGAAAATATTGAATTGTAAAGATTGAGTGCATTTTATGATGGGAAACGAAAAATTGGTATATTTCAATCTTTCAAAACTCAATCTTACAACATTTGAAGTAAAGTATGGGAATTTGAATATGTTTAAAATTTTAGTTCATTGAAGGTTAGTTCAAAAATAACAACGTTAAATTTCTTTTAACCTGTTATGAATACTCTGTGAAATATGTTTACTTATAACTAAGTATTTTGTCAACGAGTACAAATTCAAAACTTAAATATAATAAGATTCTTAAATAGATTTTCTTAAATATTTCTTTCATATAATCAAATCAGGATATCTATTCATATTTACTAAAAAGTCGAGGTAGATACCACGATTTAAAGAGTTAACTTGAAATCATGACAAAACTAAACTAATGAACACTGTGACTAAGACAGATATGATACTTGTAATACCTGAATAACCTTGCAAAATGTAACTGGTATTAGCGATACTTCCTATATAGTTACCTTCTAAGACATAAATTTTAGAGAATTTAAATTTAGTTATACAATAAAATGCCAAGGAGCTAAAACGATTATTATAAGAATTTGATGTATTAATGTGATTCAATACGTTGTATTACACTGGATATTAGTGGGTATAAGATCAACAATTATTGATACATTCATCTCTGGTGTGGTGTGTTAAAGGTTTCACATCTCTAAAAATGTATAATATTAAGTTTATGTAAGATGTTTAAAAATGGAATAGTGAAAATTGTAGTTTTGATGTAACGAGTAAAAATAATGAATTAAAACATGTATGGTGGATATAACCCATAAAAATTACGACCGTAAAGTATTAATTCAAAAATCAACAATTCAACTTTTTCACACCGTATATTATAACCTAATCATCACATCTCACATATATTATATTGATGAACAATATATTTTATATTCATATATATCTATTTATAATGTCAATTATAATATTCTGAAAATAATAAGTCACTTCAAATGATACATTTATAAATAGTATTGTTAGATATGTCATTTGCAAACAAACTTGAGATAACAGATTGCTATGATTCATCCTCGTACGTTCGCCTTATCTCGTTGAAAGGAAAACGTTCATTCAAGTTCTTTTTGGTTCCAACTGGAAAAGTAGAATGCAATCAACTTCCTAGAGGTTTAAATATTACAGTATTCGCAAACAAGCTAGTAGATTCTAAAAACAAATATATTCCTAACTCAGAGGTTATCTTTAACTTTAGTTATTATTCAACCATCGGAATTAGCATCTCATGTCCAAAGTGCACCAACGATAAGTACTTGGCTTCGGATTCTATCATAATCACGATGGAGTCTGCGGTTCACTACACTAGAGTGGTTCTCGGTTCGGTACAAACTCAAAAGGGATATTAGACGAATTGTTTTACTTCAACTAAAATGGTAATCGATTTCAATTACATTTCAATAAAAGTTTCAAATTCTTAAAGTTGTCCTCAACTCATATCCAAAACGAATTCTAGCAATTTAAAAGATCTAATATCCGCGGACGTATATATTATTTATCAAAATGGCAATATTGACCGTTATGAGAAGTTACAAATAGGATCAGACTTTAAATCTGCTAAAATGCCTCCTACATGGAGCAGTGCCAACACATTTAATATTACGATTCCAAATATTGGTTATAATGCTATGAACAATGCGATTTACTATGTTCAATTTCAGCTTCACTTTGCCAACACAGGTCCAAAACTCTCCGCTACTATTCAAGCAAATAGGTACACGGTTGTTCAATTTCAGTACGCCTACGAAAGTATGAACGCCAAAGTTTAGTAAGGAGTTGCATTCATTGATTTAAAATTGAATATGACTTTGACAATTGCAGGATCTTTGAATTACTAAAGCTATAATAATTAAATCAATACTTTATAAATAGATAGAGTTGAAATGGAGTTCTTCGGGCAGTCCGAAAAGATCCCACCAGAACAGGCCCTGGACGACGACGTATTCGTCACGAGCAGCGCGGCACTGCCTTACGTCGAGCCGCCGATGTCCCTCAAGACGAACCTGAGCGCATTCCAGTTCCATAACGCCACGATCCCGATCAAGTGCCACGATTAGCAATGCGCCGCCGACCTGCAGAAGTACCTCCACACCAACGACTCGAACTTCCAGCTGAGCATGCTGCTGAAGTTCTACAAGAGCGACGTCTTGCTGAAGTCGATGAACCTGGTCATAAACCAGCCCACGGACTCGTGCTTCGACAGCGCCCGCGGCGTGCTGGACGGAAACAAACTCAACATTCTGGCAGAGCGAAATGCCAAGTCGACGAACTGCTCCTTGGTCCAGGGCCAAAAAGTAGATCTGGCAGTGAACCTGACGCAGTTGGATAAAGTGACCAACTAGACTAGCGCTCAACAGCTTGTTCTGCAAAACGTGGACTTTCGCTACAACATGTCCCTACAGCTGAGCTAGGAGCAGGTAAGCAACGTGCAAACTTATCTAGCAGGTGCACAGAATAGTATCCTGACCCAGCTGATTTCCTTTTCTGCAAACGGAAACGCTCAGGACTACGTCTACTTGGACGAGTTCTACGAACAGAACACTTATAAATTCCAGGAATTTGCGTACATGATTATTATATCAGTAAGTGCAATAACAATATCAGTCTGTACTATCCTTTTATTTATTCCAGTTATTCATATGAAATTGTAACCAATTATACAGAAGTTATAATAAATACGGCTGAAGAAAGTTTAAATAGATATTTATGATTTGTGAGTTACATTTTTTTGCTTTTGTTTTGAAATGGATTTCAACTATAAATTTACATTGCACTATGTTTACCTTCCTATACCACTTCAATGGGTGCATCAAACTCTGCAAATCTGGACATAAACGCACTAGAACGCGCTTTCAAGCTCTTTGACGAGAACGGTAACAAGACGATATGCTCTACCGAGTTCGCGAACACGATGAAGGAGCTCAACGGCTACGTGAACCCACAGCTTACAGATTTGTGCTTCCAACTCGTGGATTAAAACGGCTCGGCGACCATTGACAAGAAAGAGTTCATCTCTTTCATGTCCAAAATACAATCAATTAAGAGCCCGGATATTTACGACCTCATCGGATGCGCGGCTGATGTGAACGGAGACCACAAGATAAACGCAACTGAAATATATCGTGTTTACCAATGCCTCGGGAGAACTGATATCCCGCAGCCAATGACCGTTCAAGAGTTCGTGGTCAAGCTCAGAAAAGGGAGAATTGGGGGCAAACTGTGAGAGGATAGATTCATTCATAAATTTATATATAAGTTCGTAAGAATGTCTGAAAATTTCAATAAAACATTTATAGTTAAAGGACAAAAAATATATAAAGCAAATATTTCTAATTTAGTTAGAAAACATAAACATATAGTTTAGATATTTACAATTTTAATTTCCTTTAATTATGATATTATCGATGAAGCAAAATATAATAACATGACTCACTCAACAGCAACAATCCAACAATACATCTAAACGCAATATATAAATATATACCAGTTATTTTACCATATCCAAGTAAAAATAATATATATTTTAATAATTCTTGTGGTTAGTGATTCTCCAGTTAATTAAAATGGTTTTCATCTTTTTTCCAATCTAAGTGATTCTGCTTCCTCATTTATGTAACAGCTTTAATGTATTTACTATATGTGATTTAACATCTTTTTAAATATTAAGTAACTATTTTACTTTATTTTATGGTATGAAATGTACACATATATACATAATATTAATAATATTACGTATGTGTGTAGTGGTTTAATTAGCAAAATATGTTACAAAAAATTGAAAATCAACTCAACAAATTTTAAATGTTGTTTATTTGTCTTTTTCGAACTTATTATGAGCTTAATAAAATTCAAGGAGAAACGTACCAAATTATATAACTTAAGGATCTAAAAATGAAAAGGAATATTATTGTTAGTTGAAAACAACGCAAGTGAATAGTGATATTAATTATCTATAAATTAAATGAATTATTTAAGAAAATCTTATCACAGATCATCTGAATCAGCGTTTGCTAGTTTAATTTTCTGTTTAAGTCTTGAACGTTCTTATATTTTAGGTGATATTTTTCTGATTATGGTCGGTATCATTAATATCATGACGCAAATTAAAATTGAAACTATACTAAGATAAATAATTATTTGTTAAGCATGCTATTTAAATGTTGACAGATCATCATTGTAGAAAGGAGTAAACTAAACCTAGTCTATAGTTTAATTCTCTAATTTAAAGTAAATAAATTAAAATAATTAATGTTCTTATGTTTGCCTTGAAATATAGCTTAATAACTCCTTTTATTTCTCATTCGATATCGGAAATGTCATTGTGTATTTAAAGTCTAATTGAGAATATGTTAAGAATGAATGGTTTGCAAAGGACGATGATCGAATGTACTCTGTGAAATTTAACATAACATCTATTTTTTGCCCCTCAATCAATTTACAATATTTTGATTAGCGATTCTATTAAATATTGACTACTATTGAATCTGATTAAAGAAGAGCACTTGCGTTGCTAAAACAAGAATCATAAATTTTATTTATGGCTTAACTTACTGATTGTAACATAACACCAGCTTTATAATATTTGATGTTTAAGTTCATGTTATAATTTGGATCGTTCATTGACATAATTTTGTCCAAGTTAAGATTGCAATCTTATTCTTGAACCATATCACAAGTTACTTATATTTTTCCTGATGCAAATCCAAAACTAACTACTTAAACAGTAAGTAATACTTTAATAGTAAATGTCATAGATGGCAATCTAGTTAAAGTAACCGATTATTTTTATTAAAAAGGAGATTCTAATTACTATGAAGATGGTATTATACTCGAATATCCCTAAACTTAAACTACAATCGAATCTGGCTAAATTACATTCTATAATTGAGAATTGTAGTAATCGCTCAATTTAACTCCAGGTGAAACTTCTGTATTATTTACGGTCAAATCAAAATAAAATGTATTCTTTTGCGCTTGCATATCTACATTCAGATAAACTCCAGGGAAAGATGCATATTAGAACTTAGTTGCTTAGAGAGCTGCCATTACAGGAACTTCAGTATCGAAAAAGTGAAGTTAAAGTTACATGTATTGAAATCTCGATTCCATTAATTTGACACTAACATTTGGTATGGAAATGTTGTATTCATTGATTGCATTTGCATCAAGTGGAGTTATTGTTGAGAAAATCTAGGATCCAAAGATGAGTTTTTCAAATCTATCAATGTCATTATTTTCATAAATAATGTAAAAATCAGCGGAAATAATGTTTTTAAGTTTAGTGGGATCAGCAGACACAATTTGTGGACAACTCCCAGAAGGAGTAGCAGACACCACAATAGAGCTGAAATCAATAACAATGGCGGCGTTCACAAAGCAGTTTACTTGCAAACCCCTCTCAGACTAAACGGCGCCCATGACAACTCTTGTAAAATGAATTGCGGATTCAATGGTGATAATAACCTAGTCTGATGAGAAATATGTATCATCAGAGCATTACGTGCAAGGAATGCTGATTCCTACGGTATTAGAGTAGTTGAAGTCGTAAATGATGACTGAGTTCGGGATGAAGTCGCCTCCGCCGTTAACTAGTTGTGTGGCGAAAACAGTGATGTTTATACCTCTCGGGAACTGTTTGCACTCTTGTTTTTGAGTCGGGTCAAGATATATTCTGAATGTTCGTTATCCATTCAAAGTTAGGAAACGGATGTTTGTAGCCGCAGAGTAGCAGTCCACGATCTCTGTTTTGTCAGCTATTTGTTTATCGCTTAGTATAAGGTGCAGTAACAACATATGTGAAACGGAATAAAATGTAATTATTACACAACACATGATAAAATTGAATTATTATGAGATATACATAATTAAACTTTTATGTTATTAAACTATTATGATTTACACTACACAAACAGAAGTTTAATTAAGTAATTGTAACTTAAATGTTGCATATATGTAAAATATGATACATTCATCTAAAAATGTTTTTTAAAAACTATTTGTTGATTTATCATCCAATTAATAATATTGATATTTTGTTTATTCCAGTTATTCGTAGGAAATTGCAACCAATCTTACAAAAGTTATAACAAATACGGCTGAAGAAAGTTTAAATAGATATTTATGATTTGTGAGTTACATTTTTTTGCTTTTGTTTTGAAATGGATTTCAACTATAAATTTACATTGCACTATGTTTACCTTCCTATACCACTTCAATGGGTGCATCAAACTCTGCAAATCTGGACATAAACGCACTAGAACGCGCTTTCAAGCTCTTTGACGAGAACGGTAACAAGACGATATGCTCTACCGAGTTCGCGAACACGATGAAGGAGCTCAACGGCTACGTGAACCCACAGCTTACAGATTTGTGCTTCCAACTCGTGGATTAAAACGGCTCGGCGACCATTGACAAGAAAGAGTTCATCTCTTTCATGTCCAAAATACAATCAATTAAGAGCCCGGATATTTACGACCTCATCGGATGCGCGGCTGATGTGAACGGAGACCACAAGATAAATGCAACTGAAATATATCGTGTTTACCAATGCCTCGGGAGAACTGATATCCCGCAGCCAATGACCGTTCAAGAGTTCGTGGTCAAGCTCAGAAAAGGGAGAATTGGGGGCAAACTGTGAGAGGATAGATTCATTCATAAATTTATATATAAGTTCGTAAGAATGTCTGAAAATTTCAATAAAACATTTATAGTTAAAGGACAAAAAATATATAAAGCAAATATTTCTAATTTAGTTAGAAAACATAAACATATAGTTTAGATATTTACAATTTTAATTTCCTTTAATTATGATATTATCGATGAAGCAAAATATAATAACATGACTCACTCAACAGCAACAATCCAACAATACATCTAAACGCAATATATAAATATATACCAGTTATTTTACCATATCCAAGTAAAAATAATATATATTTTAATAATTCTTGTGGTTAGTGATTCTCCAGTTAATTAAAATGGTTTTCATCTTTTTTCCAATCTAAGTGATTCTGCTTCCTCATTTATGTAACAGCTTTAATGTATTTACTATATGTGATTTAACATCTTTTTAAATATTAAGTAACTATTTTACTTTATTTTATGGTATGAAATGTACACATATATACATAATATTAATAATATTACGTATGTGTGTAGTGGTTTAATTAGCAAAATATGTTACAAAAAATTGAAAATCAACTCAACAAATTTTAAATGTTGTTTATTTGTCTTTTTCGAACTTATTATGAGCTTAATAAAATTCAAGGAGAAACGTACCAAATTATATAACTTAAGGATCTAAAAATGAAAAGGAATATTATTGTTAGTTGAAAACAACGCAAGTGAATAGTGATATTAATTATCTATAAATTAAATGAATTATTTAAGAAAATCTTATCACAGATCATCTGAATCAGCGTTTGCTAGTTTAATTTTCTGTTTAAGTCTTGAACGTTCTTATATTTTAGGTGATATTTTTCTGATTATGGTCGGTATCATTAATATCATGACGCAAATTAAAATTGAAACTATACTAAGATAAATAATTATTTGTTAAGCATGCTATTTAAATGTTGACAGATCATCATTGTAGAAAGGAGTAAACTAAACCTAGTCTATAGTTTAATTCTCTAATTTAAAGTAAATAAATTAAAATAATTAATGTTCTTATGTTTGCCTTGAAATATAGCTTAATAACTCCTTTTATTTCTCATTCGATATCGGAAATGTCATTGTGTATTTAAAGTCTAATTGAGAATATGTTAAGAATGAATGGTTTGCAAAGGACGATGATCGAATGTACTCTGTGAAATTTAACATAACATCTATTTTTTGCCCCTCAATCAATTTACAATATTTTGATTAGCGATTCTATTAAATATTGACTACTATTGAATCTGATTAAAGAAGAGCACTTGCGTTGCTAAAACAAGAATCATAAATTTTATTTATGGCTTAACTTACTGATTGTAACATAACACCAGCTTTATAATATTTGATGTTTAAGTTCATGTTATAATTTGGATCGTTCATTGACATAATTTTGTCCAAGTTAAGATTGCAATCTTATTCTTGAACCATATCACAAGTTACTTATATTTTTCCTGATGCAAATCCAAAACTAACTACTTAAACAGTAAGTAATACTTTAATAGTAAATGTCATAGATGGCAATCTAGTTAAAGTAACCGATTATTTTTATTAAAAAGGAGATTCTAATTACTATGAAGATGGTATTATACTCGAATATCCCTAAACTTAAACTACAATCGAATCTGGCTAAATTACATTCTATAATTGAGAATTGTAGTAATCGCTCAATTTAACTCCAGGTGAAACTTCTGTATTATTTACGGTCAAATCAAAATAAAATGTATTCTTTTGCGCTTGCATATCTACATTCAGATAAACTCCAGGGAAAGATGCATATTAGAACTTAGTTGCTTAGAGAGCTGCCATTACAGGAACTTCAGTATCGAAAAAGTGAAGTTAAAGTTACATGTATTGAAATCTCGATTCCATTAATTTGACACTAACATTTGGTATGGAAATGTTGTATTCATTGATTGCATTTGCATCAAGTGGAGTTATTGTTGAGAAAATCTAGGATCCAATGATGAGTTTTTCAAATCTATCAATGTCATTATTTTCATAAATAATGTAAAAATCAGCGGAAATAATGTTTTTAAGTTTAGTGGGATCAGCAGACACAATTTGTGGACAACTCCCAGAAGGAGTAGCAGACACCACAATAGAGCTGAAATCAATAACAATGGCGGCGTTCACAAAGCAGTTTACTTGCAAACCCCTCTCAGACTAAACGGCGCCCATGACAACTCTTGTAAAATGAATTGCGGATTCAATGGTGATAATAACCTAGTCTGATGAGAAATATGTATCATCAGAGCATTACGTGCAAGGAATGCTGATTCCTACGGTATTAGAGTAGTTGAAGTCGTAAATGATGACTGAGTTCGGGATGAAGTCGCCTCCGCCGTTAACTAGTTGTGTGGCGAAAACAGTGATGTTTATACCTCTCGGGAACTGTTTGCACTCTTGTTTTTGAGTCGGGTCAAGATATATTCTGAATGTTCGTTATCCATTCAAAGTTAGGAAACGGATGTTTGTAGAAGCTGTGTAGCAGTCCACGATCTCTGTTTTATCAGCTATTTGTTTATCGCTTAGTATAAGGTGCAGTAACAACATATGTGAAACGGAATAAAATGTAATTATTACACAACACATGATAAAATTGAATTATTATGAGATATACATAATTAAACTTTTATGTTATTAAACTATTATGATTTACACTACACAAACAGAAGTTTAATTAAGTAATTGTAACTTAAATGTTGCATATATGTAAAATATGATACATTCATCTAAAAATGTTTTTTAAAAACTATTTGTTGATTTATCATCCAATTAATAATATTGATATTTTGTTTATTCCAGTTATTCGTAGGAAATTGCAACCAATCTTACAAAAGTTATAACAAATACGGCTGAAGAAAGTTTAAATAGATATTTATGATTTGTGAGTTACATTTTTTTGCTTTTGTTTTGAAATGGATTTCAACTATAAATTTACATTGCACTATGTTTACCTTTATATACCACTTCAATGGGTGCATCAAACACTGCAAATCTGGACATAAACGCACTAGAACGCGCTTTCAAGCTCTTTGACGAGAACGGTAACAAGACGATATGCTCTACCGAGTTCGCGAACACGATGAAGGAGCTCAACGGCTACGTGAACCCACAGCTTACAGATTTGTGCTTCCAACTCGTGGATTAAAACGGCTCGGCGACCATTGACAAGAAAGAGTTCATCTCTTTCATGTCCAAAATACAATCAATTAAGAGCCCGGATATTTACGACCTCATCGGATGCGCGGCTGATGTGAACGGAGACCACAAGATAAATGCAACTGAAATATATCGTGTTTACCAATGCCTCGGGAGAACTGATATCCCGCAGCCAATGACCGTTCAAGAGTTCGTGGTCAAGCTCAGAAAAGGGAGAATTGGGGGCAAACTGTGAGAGGATAGATTCATTCATAAATTTATATATAAGTTCGTAAGAATGTCTAGAAAATTCAATCAAACATTTATAATTAAAATATGCATCAATGAATTAGGACAATATATTATATAGCAAATTAATTTACTACATAACCTCGCTCTCAAGGGGGTAGCCATTTTCAACCCCCTTATAAGTGAAATGTATCCAAAATGTATCCAAAAATAATGTTGTTTTAGAGAGGTTTATGACCAAAAAACAGGGCTAAAACGCATGATATTTGGCACTCGCTTACAAGGGGGTAACTTCATGTCCAACCCCCGGTACCTTGTAAGCGAGTTGACCTACCCCCTTGTAAGCGAAAATGCGACCCCCTTCTGAGTGAGGTTATGTAGTAGTTAGAAAACATAATCAACTCAAAAAAAATTTAAATGTTGTTTATTTGTCTTTTTTGAACTTATTTAGGAGCTTAATAAAATTCAAGGAGAAACGTACCAAATTATATAACTAAAAGACCTAAAAATGAAAAGGAATATTATTGTTAGTTGAAAACAACGCAAGTGAATAGTGATATTAATTATCTATAAATTAAATGAATTATTTAAGAAAATCTTATCACAGATCATCTGAATCAGCGTTTGCTAGTTTATTAGCTTGACGATAATTATATTTAATATAATTACCGTCAAGCTCTTATAATATAATATATAGATTATATTATTTATACAAGTTTAAATAAATTTAAGAAGAATAATTACATTAATTATATTAAATTATCACTCAAAGTTTAAATTGCTTTAAACTGAGTTTTAGTAGAACATATTTTGAACATCTTATGCATTATTCAAATCTTATAGGTGCTATTCTTAAGTTACTTCAAATTCAACCTGATCTTGATCATCAAAATATTTATTTGCTGCAATTGAAACATCGTTATAACTATTTTTCAGATATTTTATTGCATTTTCTCTTGAAGAATGAGTTATCTTCATCATATCATGTATCATGAACTTATTTGGCTCTTATGCTATGATTGTATTTTCTAAAACTTTGTTGTAATCGTAAAATGCATTTAAAGCAGAACTAATTTCATAGTTACATTTGTTTAAGTATGTTTCTGCCAATTACTATGAACATTGTGTAAATTCAATAAATTTATCAACTATTTGTTGGTCTTACATATTTGTGAAGTGTTTGAAAATGAGTTACATAAATTACATATGATTTTATGTTATTTAAATAGAATATTTATATGCAGAGCCTAACAGTATATATCAATATACACATAAACCTTAATAAAATTTAAACAATATTTGCGTAATGCAATATTTGAGAATATATGTTTAGTAAGTTTGTTTAGTATATAAATATATCAACTAATTAATATTTATTTATCTTTCTCATTCTATCATTCATTAAATAAGAAAAAAGGTAAATTTCTGGCAAGTTAACAGCATTGATAATAGTAATCGATAATATGTAATTAATTATATACAGTATTAAAATTGAATCTATTTTGATCTATTTTGTTATTTTTACAGTACGCTCTTTATATTCGTAACATAATCATAGAATTTATTTTATGATTAATTTGTAGGATTTATAAGAGTTTGTTATATATTTTTGATCATTATATCTCATCCTAGAAGATGAGGTATGATGTTGAGATTAGTTTGTGGTAACGTTATGTGTAACTAAGTTTGGATTTGTGGATTGTCATAATTTATGAGATGAAGATGGAATGATTGAATTGAGCCTTAGTACTGATGATAAGGCTACAGTTAAGTGAGTCATTTTATTTTTGATCATTGCTACTTTTGCGCATAAATATTACAAAATAGAAATTTCATTACATAATATACAGAAACTAACTAAATTTTGAGTTAATGTTTCCCACTTCACATATGTCACAACCATAATCATAACCATAATCTCAACAATAATTATAAACACCGTCCTAACCAGCAAACAACCCACATCGTTCTACTGGTGGGTCAGCAATTGGTGGTCAAAGTTCATTTGTAGTTGCCCCATAAAAGCTAGTTTAGGATGCGCAACCAAGTCAATCCACAAATACTCAAGTCTAGAATCAAGCTTAATAACTTAACATCAATCCGTAGCAAGTTATAGAGGAACTCACAGTTTATTTGAAACAATTCTGTATTCCAGAATTGGAGGCAACATTAGCTGGAAATAATTAAGAAGTATTTTTGCTTGACTTAACTCACTTGCAGGCTGTTAAGCCAGATTTCTACACACAAATCCAAGCCACTCCGGATTTAATTTACTTATTTGGTGATTTGGGTTTGCATTAGGTTTTAGAGGAGTTGCTTCAGCACTAGTTGAATGAATTACCGCCAGCTGACAGAGATCATCCTCAGGTGAAGTCTCTTTTTGCCGAGAAGTTGATTCACATCTAAAATCTCAGATTATTTGCGCATAAGTGCCCGGACAGCGAGAAAACGTCCATGCGTAGCTTGAGTCCGATTTTCATTGACAGGTTAATCTCCGTTGAGGGGTTGCTCGTGTCGAAGTCCGAGACCATTCCTGAGGCTGTTCAGGTTACTTTCTCTTGCAAGTCGTGCGGGATGAAGCTCAAGCAGCTTTTGAGCAAGTAAACGGTGAATATTCCCCTTTCCTGCTCCTGCGGTGGGAAGGACATAAACATGAACTACGACGAGACCGAGTACGTGTCCAAGCTGAAGCTGAAGCTCCAGGAGTCCCCCGACTCTACCAAATCCGGCGAAACGCCCGTTAACATCTCCTGCATGGCTTTGAAGCAGTAAATGTCCGATGTGCAGCCAGGCGATTAAGTGGTGATCACATGCGTGTACCGCGTGCAGCCCGAGCGCCTCAACGCAGCCCAATCTGCGATCAGAGCTCAGTTCAAGCCCTTCCTCGACGTGATGTGGATCGACTGCGTTAAGCGCGGTCAGAAGGACATTGAAGCCCAGCTCAGGAACGAACTTTTCCAATTCCAAGCCGAACAAACGATCCCGGACGAGATAAAGGAGCTCATCCCTCAGAGCGATTCTGAAACGGACGCGAACCTTCTGAGACTTATTAAGTCAATCGCGCCCAGTATTTTTGGGCAGGAGTACCTTCAGATAAAACTAGCTCTTCTTTTACAAGCAGTTCAGGGCACAAAACACGAAAGTTTGAGGCAAAACATTCACCTGCTGTTAATTGGTGACCCGGGTTAAGCAAAATCGCAACTGATCAAGTTCATGGCCCAGATCACACCGAGATCGGTCTACACATCGGGCAAGAACTCAAGCCAAGCAGGTCTCACGGCAGTGGTACAGAGAAATCAAGGGGACGTGAGCCTAGAGCCAGGCGCACTCGTACTAGCTAGTAACGGTCTGTGCGCACTGGACGAATTCGATAAACTGGATGAAACTGTCAGAGGCGTTCTGCACGAATGCATGGAACAATAAACAGTCAGCGTCGCCAAAGCAGGTGTCGTTTGCACACTGCAAGCACAAACTGCAATTTTAGCCGCTGCAAACCCAATAGATTCAAAGTACAACATGAAAAAGACAGTTCTGCAGAATCTGAACCTCGAAGCCAGCTTAATCAGCAGATTCGACCTAATATTCCTGCTCTTAGACCAAAACGATCAAGAACAAGACAGAAGACTCGCAAACCACTTGATGAGCCTCTACTTCGTCGAAGAATCACACGATACCATCTCTACCGACTTGCTTAAAAGATATATACAATTATCAAGATAGGTTGTACCAAAAATGTCCGAACAAGCCAAAGTAGAACTTGAACAGTCCTACATTTACTTGAGAAAAACTTCAACCAATGGAAGAGTTGCAGCAACCCCACGTTAACTTTTAGCATTAATGCGTTTAAGCTAAGCCAGAGCAAAACTCAGATTTGCTGACTAAGTCACTCAAACTGACGTTAAAGTAGCGTATAAACTTCTTGTTTCCGCTCTCAAAATGTCATGCACTGATGAAAACGGTTTGATAGACGTTCAGTTAATCAATGTCGATAAAATGGTTGACTTGGAGAAAATTGAAAGAGTTTCTAAAATGGTTCTCAAGATAGTTGAAAAAGAAGGTGAAATATCAATCACTAACCTAGTTTAAAAGATTGGTGTTTAAGCTGGAGCTGATATTATTAATGAAGCAGTTCAATTGCTTTCAGATTAGGGTACTGTCTCAAGAGCTAGAGAAATGGTATTCCTTGTTAAGTGATTTATAATCAATAAATTTTATAAAGTTGGATCACATTGTCACTAAGTTAGTCGCGCTCGCTAAAAATTGAGTTTCATCAGGTTCATAACCTTTCTTGTGGCACATTTTTCTTTCTAAGAATTCCACATCTTTATCTTCTATTTCCTATAATAACCAGGATTTAGTAACACGGTTTTTCTATTCGTCATCGGTCTCCTCTTTTGCTTTAAATATTGTTTGTTTTACAATTGAAGATTCATCGGCTAAATAATCTTCGGCTTCTTCCCAAGTATCTAAAACAAATAATATTACCCATATAACAAGAGGAATAATATAATAAATATTATTTAGACCAAATAAGAAAACAAATATCAAAAATGAACCTAAATGCAAATAATTAAGCCAATAAGGCAATTATTCTTAGATTTCACCTGATACAATTAAAGGAGGTCCATTTAGATAATTTGTTATGCATCCAATCAATGAGCCAATATATGGTATTGCTGAATATTTCATAATTTTCTCTCCAATTACAAAATTTTACCAAATTGATGTTTATTCTGTTTTCGGTTCTAACATACAAAATCGTTCAACGTTATCAATTAACTCGAAGACAAATAATTTCTTTTTAGATAACAATCTTTTATTATATTTCCATGATAAAAAGAAAAACATAACATCGTATGCAGCACATACACCAATTAAAGATAATAATATAATTGATAAGTTATCAATATTACCAATTATTAGCGTAGCTTCAAAGGCTAGAATCGATAAGTTTTTACATAACCGCAATAAGGGAGTTTTAACAGCTTTGTTGGAACGAGATGAACGCATTTCTAACTCTTCTAAATCCATTCTGGTTAATAATTCTTTAGTTTTTGAATTGTGAAAACCAAACATTGCACTTACTAATTCAAATGGAAATAGAATTTAACTAAAGAACCCAGTAAAGATACAGTTTAACATATACAAAAGATCTATTAATATCTTGAATAGAGCAGTAAAGAATTTACATGATTTGAAGCGGTAAACTGGTAATTGAATTAATAAGGAAAAGTATTTAGAATCAAAAGCTTAAATTACAAGTAATATACATAAAACTATTCGTGGCATAGCTTATGTTAAAGTTTATGCTTCTTATATGTACATAGTTGAGTAATCTGTTAATATTATGCCTACAAAACCCTCAAAAAACTTTAAAAATGTCAATATTAATTTATGAACGACTTATTAAACATTAAAAATATTATTGTTTTATGATCTACAACTATTTGACCAAAATACAGTTGATTTTTAGGCTAACCATAAAAATTTGCTCTTTTCTTTAGCTAAGTGATATTTTTAGTAATCGGTAATACTTTGTATTAACAAAACAAGAATAATACTTATTAAAAACCCAAGTCCAGTTTTCAATGGTGTTAAAAGTTCATAAATTTGATTAGGTACGAAGAATAACCAGTGATCCATATTTGGCATTTCTATTCCACAAAGCTCAAAAAATTATATCATATCTGTTAATCCAAGTAATGCATCAAATAGGGAAAATATAAGTTAAATGAAAAAGAATGTAGCTAGTTTTGAGTTAAATTTTTTCCAATTAAGACAATCCTTTAATGAAGTGAATTGTTCAAGTTTCTCTTATTCTTCAACTACATTTTCAAGTTATTATTTTAAATTCATGACTATACGTCCTTCTGGTACACTTAAGTATGCTTGATTAAAAGCTTTATCTTCAAATTTATGTAAATGCTCTTGCGCTCTTGCTAAATTTATAGACTGGTAAATAAAATCTTAAATAACGTTTTGAAGAAGTTCTTCCCTTTCGTTTTCAAATTTTTATGGGTCGTCACTTGTTCTTCTTAAGATATTGAAAGTGTTCGTTTTTAATTTGTATATTTCTTCATCATAACCAGCATCATTAACCATTTACTTCCATCCGCCAGACGAAAAGCGTTTATCAAGTTATTGTTCTAATTCAGTTTGTTGGTCACTATCTATTATGAATTATATCATTATATTAGCTATTTTTGTTATTGGTTTAAGAACAAACTATAATGTAGATAAGATACACAAAAGAGTGTATTAAACAATAGCTGCCAAACCAATTTTTGCATTCATCATAATTATCGCGCAGTCTAATGTAATAATGGTTGAGACTGAAAGCAATGCATTGAGTATGATATAAATACGTCTATGGCGTGCGTATTTTGTTTACAATTGAAAGCTTCTAATATTGTAAATTATAAATGCGATTGATAGGAATATGGCGCATAGGATCCTGTCGTATAGTGTAATATTATTGATCATCTGTGAAGTGGAATTAAACTGTATTATATTTATCGCTGAGATTAAAAATTATCCGCACCAAATGCAGCAGGAGTATGAGATTATTCTCCGGCTGGTGTCTAAGTCTTTGAAGCCGGTGCATACGCCGGAGACGGTGTAGAATCTTGCGGTTGCGATTTATTGCGCGGATTAGAACCGTTTTTGGCGTTCGGACGTGATCTAGCACTATCTAGACAAGATTTTCAAGCAGGCAGTTAAGTTCAACTTCTCAAATAGCATTCCAAAGCAATTAACGCTTGCTTTCGACCCTTCTGTGTTTTAAAAACTGGTTGACGTGTACGACTGCGTTTCAACCCGTTTGGCCATTGACGCGCTTATTACCAAGCTAAAATAATTACAAATTAGGAAGAATCTTACCTACGAAACGCTCGAGCCGTTCATCGTGTAAACAATGGCCGTCTGTTTCGTCCACTTTTACAGCACGTTTTAAAGTAAGCAAAAGCAAACGGCGAACATTTACCTGACCACGAACGAGAAACTGGTGAAGAGCATGGACCTTTATTTTGTAAAGTTTAAACGGCAGCTGAGCGCGAATTCGAGGCTTAGCGAGGAATTTCTAAAGAGTAGAGAAAACGGGGAAGACTATGAAGATTTGATGGGGTTCATTCAGTGATATTTTTGACATAACAAAATGATGCGAATATTGAGATATTTCATAAACTTTCTATATTATTCAACGATTTATATAAATTCCAATAATTAAATATTAATAATATATTATATTTCACTCCACGAAATAAATGTGTCTGAAAAATGCCTATAAAATTACCAATTGACTCCATAAACACCTAAATAGTGGGCGGTCCACCAGAAATACTCGTGGCCAATAGTTTGGTGTCTTGATTCACTTTATATTAAGTCCAGTAATTTTAAATGCAACTTTTAGATTTTAGAATTTCCACAAATTGTTAAGATAGTTTTCATTGGCTCCTCTCAAGGCTAGGGTATTTTCATATGGATCTAGATCGCTTGTTCCCAACTTAGACTAACAGAAGGCATTGACATTGAGCGAATATTTCGAGCGAATGAGATTAGATAAAAATATTACTTTTATTTCTAATCTTGAATCAATTGAGGGGCTTTTGTAGCAGGTGCCGTAACCGTGTTCAAAATATTATCTTTTTCCTGATTATCTTTATCGTTTTGTTGTCAACGATTTGAAGCTGATTTTGAAAACAAATAATCGAAACTGCAGTAAATAATTAAATCACAGAATACCTCAGGTCCAACAATCATAACGTCCACTTCCTTAGTAAATTCCTTAGTAAATTCCTCTTCCTAGTAAATTCATCTGTCATTTACAAGTTCAAACAAATAAGTAAGTTTTTGTAAAATTTATTTTAATATCAAAAACGCCAAGCACTAATACTGGGGGTAGTTACTTCTGTAAACACAATAAAGTATTTAGTTCAGTAGAATCACCACACGTTCTCGATTAGTAAAGTTATAGCAATTTTTTCTTATAATTTAAAAACAAATGAGTGCAAAACTAACCCAGTTCTACCAACATGTTACTATATTTGAATATATACTGATATATAAGTAAATTAACAACTGTAATCTATTATTAAAATATTGAATAAATGCATCACAGTATAAATTAATTTGTATGATTGTTATTATATAAAATATAGCATGTACCTTGAAATACATTTGATGCGGACTAGTAACTATACTTTATCTTTATTCTGTAATATAAAGGGATATAAGTAATCATAAACTAAATGTAACAAAAATCTCTATAAACATAGTTTCATAATGTAAAGTATGTTATATTCATCACAAATAAGATTTACCACTCACCCTCAATGGAGCCCAAGGGCAAGTTGAAAATATTAGTAATACCAATTATTTGAGTATTTAATATAATTTAAATAAAGATGTGTGAAGTAACTAAACTCATTTATTATTTAAGAATTGTAAAAGAAGAGGATATAGGACAGGCGAGTATAATAGTTCTATAAAACAAAAAGTAGCAGAATACGAGTTCAAATGTATCAATGGTGTGTTAAAAGTTTGCGATCTAATTAAAAAGATAAAAGTAAAATGATAAAATACAAATATATTTTTATATAGAGGCAATAATCGATGGCGTACACCCCAGCACCAAAAGTAAAATTATAGCTAGACTAGCTTTGATAGGTGGTAATATACTGAACACAATTATACAAGCTGGCAGGTTTCCATTAAATTTTAGTATTAGTATTTAGTATTTATATTAATCCCACCTTTGTGTTTTAAATATTATATTGAGTAGAGCTCAAATAACTACTTTTTGCAGCAAGTAAAGTAAAATATTTGATAATTTTGAATTGAATATTTCTGTTATTAACACTATCTGATATATTATATTTCAACTAGAGTCCACGCCTTCAGCTGCACTTTGTATAAATGATAAAAATATGTTATATTTAAAAGTGATTTAGAAAGGAGTAGAGTGGTAAAGTTATGAAAAAATAAATATGTTTGCTTTAACATGTTTGTATATTTCTACTTATAAAAAACAATGTAACTTATAGTTATAATATAATAGATGGGTGTACGCCATCGATTTTTGCCTCTATAATACAATTTAAAAAATCAAAAATTAGGATTTGGATGGAATAACCATCAGTTCTTCCTATTTTACGTAATTCTAATTTGGCGGTGTAGCAGTTAATGTATTGAATTCACATTTTAGCATTTCGTAGATATTATTCGACTGTTACTAGACATCAAGTACAAACTTTACCGAAAAGTCTGGGTTTTTGGTAGGATTCATAAATTCAGACTCATTTATCAATATTTCCAAAATGTGTATGTTTTAAAAATTATACAGTGGTTAAATATTTTCGAACTTTGGTATAATTGGATAAAATTTAGGATAAATGTATTTATATAAATTTACAGTATCATTGGTAATTGAAGTGTAAAAAGTGTAAAATTTTGGTATAGTTGGATCTTAAACTTCTACTAACTGTCAAATATTCAATATAATGGCTAGCGTGATTGTAAGTACATTATATGATGACCCAAATAATAATTTTGCGGTAAGTGCCATACTGGGATATGGATCGGGAAGAAATAGCAGCCTTTAAAACATTACAGTTAACCACAGCAGTATAGTATCACATTATTATTCTAGCGGACTAATCGGCAATTTATTTTAGAGTCACTTGGTTATTATGAATGCCTCTGTTCATAACAGTAATTTCAGTAGTTATGTAAGTGGTTCAGCTAGTTTCATAGGTTTTTCCGGTACTGCAACCATCGAAATCGACAATTCCGCTGTATCATGTGTTAGAATAGTAGCTCCAGAAGACTTCGGAATAGTATTTGGAAGCCAGCGCGATATCAACAATTCGATTATAGTAAGAAATTCGTTTTCGGCTGGTGATAATTACATAAACAATGTTAAATCCTAAAACTGTAATTAGTTAATGAGCAGTTGGTCAGTGACACAGTGTTGAAAAATTCTGTTATTCATTTATGTAATTGTATGAATGCTTCACAAATCGCGCCAGGTATGCATGTGCGGTGATTTGAGCTAGGGCTTAGAACTCTTCTTGTGTTGTCGTGAAATATATATTACAAATAAAAACATTAGACCAGTATATTGATAATATTTTGTAGTGCGATTTTAGTTTCAACTTAGCGATCGGTTGAACAGATTGGTGAGCAGGTTGTTAATATAAATTTTTCATACGCGAAACTCATTTATTTACGTAATCTCTGCGTGTCCATACGCACACAAAAACACATTTCTGCGTGGTCTGTGTGCCATATAACCACCATTCTTCGATAATATTAGCTGCCACAAAGTGTAGGAATGGTTCACAAATCATTGTAAATACTAAAAATATCACTATAGTTAGCTCATCATGTATGTTTGTAATCATTTATTTAATGTTATCTTCTATACAAATTTTCAAACATATAAATTTAAACACCTTCTATTAGTGTCACAACAAGATACAGCTCAATGACGAAAATTATAACTTCTGCTAGAAAACAAGCAAGCTGAACAACATAAAGGTCTAAAATAATATTATCTTTGCACAAACAACTAGCAGCATGCACTTGTTTATCTACACAAACTTCACTCAACAATCGGTGATAAATACCCAGATACAAAACTTTAATATAAATCAATTCAGTTTATTCGGCCTGAACCTAAACGAACAACATATAATAGATTCTGCTCTAAATATTTCTTTGAAGTTCATCGTACGTGTCGGTGCACTACTATGTATTGTGTGTGATATATCTTTACTCAACTCTACTTTTGTTTTCGTCGCTTCGGGTCACCAAATATCTGCTTTAATAATAGAAGCGCAACTGAATGTAAAAATACAACTAGTATTTGTGTAGTATAGGATAGCTAGCAACTTCTCATCAGGGATAGTTAGCACTGTTAACAGCTTGCTAAATATATCAATCACTAACTGCAACATGACTGGAAGCAATCTAGTGCACAGTCTCGAGAGCGGGTATATATCGTCATTTGTTAATTCATCTATTAATATTATTATTTTTAATGTATCAGTTTGTATCAGAGGTATTCAGCGATTCGGTTAAAATAGCAAATCAATTACATCCACAGGAGCAGAGATCATTAGATGTGATTTGTGTGGAACGAATTATGTTGTGTATGGTTTGTGTATTGATACATTGTAACTCGGAGAACTATATGACGGAATGCTCATCTGTCTAACCCCGTTTGAATTTGTTGATAGTAAGTGTGTATGTGAGGAGGGCTATCTTTTGAACGGAACTACATGTATTAATCTGCTGGATGCGATTTCCAATGTGAATAACATAATTACTACAAACTAAATAGAACTACTTCAACGTGATATAACTGATATTAAAATACATACTTCAAATCTTGAGTCTGTTGTTGCTCAAAACTTTTCGTTTCTGTAATCCGAAATAATAGAATGCGCCTCTAATCTCGAACACCTCATTATTTAAAGTTTCTCTAAAGCAGATATGAATCTATTACAGAACACATCCATTTTAGATTCTAGAATATATTAAAACATTTCTGCGCTAAATACAAGTTTTTACAATTATATTTATAATTTTAATAATTCTATAACTGAATTGGTTGATACTATTCAAGAAATTAGTTTTAAAGAAAGCGAAATACACAAAATAATTTAAGAACATGAAAATTAAATTCAGTTACACGGACAATATATACAGTGTATTTAAGATTAATTATATTTTATCAACGGACGATGCATTTAAGTATTAGAACACTCCGTAAAATATGTCGACTAGACATTTATGTGTAGCGGAGTGTATTAGGTTGCGAAATTTGATATTGAAGATATTACGCACAATGTTAATCAAAGTATTGTCAGTAATGGATTTGTATTTGACTAAAATATTTTTATATAAAATGCATTTATAGAAATAGCAAATAATATTTTAACATAACAAATATTTTAGTCATAATCATCATTTACAAAGATTAAAATACAAATTGGGTCACAACTTAATATGTCCTGTCAATCTATTATTTCAAGTAGTAATCATATACTAATAAACGAAATGATAATAAAGTCCAGAGATGGCTGTGAGATTATATCAAAACAAAACTTAAATATTTTGTAATATTCATCAAATTATACTAAAATATAAAGTTTACTGATAAATTTAACATTTAGGTTGAATTAGTACAATATATTACTTATTAATAATGTATAAAGTAATGTAACTATAAATAATTATTAGGTATTGGGATCATACCTAAGTAACAAAATCATTGCTTTAATCTGTTATAGAAGTATGTAAGCTAATATTACACTTGCAAACGTTAATTTTATGCCAAAGATATACCAGTTCGGCCTCTAATCATCATATTTATTTACTGCCGTTAACAGAAGTTTTATAGAGTTAACTAATATTTCAATAATGATTGGCAATAATACAAATTAGTAATTTCTAAATAATATCAGTTCTTCCTATTTTACGTAATTCTAATTTGGCGGTGTAGCAGTTAATGTATTGAATTCACATTTTAGCATTTCGTAGATATTATTCGACTGTTACTAGACATCAAGTACAAACTTTACCGAAAAGTCTGGGTTTTTGGTAGGATTCATAAATTCAGACTCATTTATCAATATTTCCAAAATGTGTATGTTTTAAAAATTATACAGTGGTTAAATATTTTCGAACTTTGGTATAATTGGATAAAATTTAGGATAAATGTATTTATATAAATTTACAGTATCATTGGTAATTGAAGTGTAAAAAGTGTAAAATTTTGGTATAGTTGGATCTTAAACTTCTACTAACTGTCAAATATTCAATATAATGGCTAGCGTGATTGTAAGTACATTATATGATGACCCAAATAATAATTTTGCGGTAAGTGCCATACTGGGATATGGATCGGGAAGAAATAGCAGCCTTTAAAACATTACAGTTAACCACAGCAGTATAGTATCACATTATTATTCTAGCGGACTAATCGGCAATTTATTTTAGAGTCACTTGGTTATTATGAATGCCTCTGTTCATAACAGTAATTTCAGTAGTTATGTAAGTGGTTCAGCTAGTTTCATAGGTTTTTCCGGTACTGCAACCATCGAAATCGACAATTCCGCTGTATCATGTGTTAGAATAGTAGCTCCAGAAGACTTCGGAATAGTATTTGGAAGCCAGCGCGATATCAACAATTCGATTATAGTAAGAAATTCGTTTTCGGCTGGTGATAATTACATAAACAATGTTAAATCCTAAAACTGTAATTAGTTAATGAGCAGTTGGTCAGTGACACAGTGTTGAAAAATTCTGTTATTCATTTATGTAATTGTATGAATGCTTCACAAATCGCGCCAGGTATGCATGTGCGGTGATTTGAGCTAGGGCTTAGAACTCTTCTTGTGTGGTCGTGAAATATATATTACAAATAAAAACATTGGACCAGTATATTGATAATATTTTGTAGTGCGATTTTAGTTTCAACTTAGCGATCGGTTGATGTCGTTTGAACACTGTTCTAAATCTCGCTGCTGTTCAGCGCCGGTATTTAGTTTCGGTATATTAATGTGGGTCCAGAATTTAGAGGACATGAAGCTCTCATCCGAAGAATAGGAATACGTAGCACGTAAGAAACGGTCGTTAGTTTCCACAATTTTAATTTAGATCGTTTTAAATTTCTTATTTACAAGTATTTTGCTAGATTAATTTCATATTGACCGTATTAAAGACTGAAAAATTGCTTGAAGCTTGTGCGTGGAACATAATGCAAAATTATTGCTTTCTGCTACTCTATACCACGAAATTGATTTTACAGAATGCTCTTTCTGACCATTATTGACGCCAATGAATTTCAGCCGCGGCAGCTCCATCTGTGGACGTACACAGTCAGTCATTCGACTGTTATGCGCAAGTCAGTATTTGAATCTACTTAGTGACTTTATGCCACCATTTCGTGGTTTAACGAGTATTGCATGGTTATTATGAATGCCTCTGTTCATAACAGTAATTTCAGTAGTTATGTAAGTGGTTCAGCTAGTTTCATAGGTTTTTCCGGTACTGCAACCATCGAAATCGACAATTCCGCTGTATCATGTGTTAGAATAGTAGCTCCAGAAGACTTCGGAATAGTATTTGGAAGCCAGCGCGATATCAACAATTCGATTATAGTAAGAAATTCGTTTTCGGCTGGTGATAATTACATAAACAATGTTAAATCCTAAAACTGTAATTAGTTAATGAGCAGTTGGTCAGTGACACAGTGTTGAAAAATTCTGTTATTCATTTATGTAATTGTATGAATGCTTCACAAATCGCGCCAGGTATGCATGTGCGGTGATTTGAGCTAGGGCTTAGAACTCTTCTTGTGTTGTCGTGAAATATATATTACAAATAAAAACATTAGACCAGTATATTGATAATATTTTGTAGTGCGATTTTAGTTTCAACTTAGCGATCGGTTGATGTCGTTTGAACACTGTTCTAAATCTCGCTGCTGTTCAGCGCCGGTATTTAGTTTCGGTATATTAATGTGGGTCCAGAATTTAGAGGACATGAAGCTCTCATCCGAAGAATAGGAATACGTAGCACGTAAGAAACGGTCGTTAGTTTCCACAATTTTAATTTAGATCGTTTTAAATTTCTTATTTACAAGTATTTTGCTAGATTAATTTCATATTGACCGTATTAAAGACTGAAAAATTGCTTGAAGCTTGTGCGTGGAACATAATGCAAAATTATTGCTTTCTGCTACTCTATACCACGAAATTGATTTTACAGAATGCTCTTTCTGACCATTATTGACGCCAATGAATTTCAGCCGCGGCAGCTCCATCTGTGGACGTACACAGTCAGTCACTCGACTGTTATGCGCAAGTCAGTATTTGAATCTACTTAGTGACTTTATGCCACCATTTCGTGGTTTAACGAGTATTGCATGGTTATTATGAACGCCTCTGTTCATAACAGTAATTTCAGTAGTTATGTAAGTGGTTCAGCTAGTTTCATAGGTTTTTCCGGTACTGCAACCATCGAAATCGACAATTCCGCTGTATCATGTGTTAGAATAGTAGCTCCAGAAGACTTCGGAATAGTATTTGGAAGCCAGCGCGATATCAACAATTCGATTATAGTAAGAAATTCGTTTTCGGCTGGTGATAATTACATAAACAATGTTAAATCCTAAAACTGTAATTAGTTAATGAGCAGTTGGTCAGTGACACAGTGTTGAAAAATTCTGTTATTCATTTATGTAATTGTATGAATGCTTCACAAATCGCGCCAGGTATGCATGTGCGGTGATTTGAGCTAGGGCTTAGAACTCTTCTTGTGTTGTCGTGAAATATATATTACAAATAAAAACATTGGACCAGTATATTGATAATATTTTGTAGTGCGATTTTAGTTTCAACTTAGCGATCGGTTGATGTCGTTTGAACACTGTTCTAAATCTCGCTGCTGTTCAGCGCCGGTATTTAGTTTCGGTATATTAATGTGGGTCCAGAATTTAGAGGACATGAAGCTCTCATCCGAAGAATAGGAATACGTAGCACGTAAGAAACGGTCGTTAGTTTCCACAATTTTAATTTAGATCGTTTTAAATTTCTTATTTACAAGTATTTTGCTAGATTAATTTCATATTGACCGTATTAAAGACTGAAAAATTGCTTGAAGCTTGTGCGTGGAACATAATGCAAAATTATTGCTTTCTGCTACTCTATACCACGAAATTGATTTTAAAGAATGCTCTTTCTGACCATTATTGACGCCAATGAATTTCAGCCGCGGCAGCTCCATCTGTGGACGTACACAGTCAGTCACTCGACTGTTATGCGCAAGTCAGTATTTGAATCTACTTAGTGACTTTATGCCACCATTTCGTGGTTTAACGAGTATTGCATGGTTATTATGAATGCCTCTGTTCATAACAGTAATTTCAGTAGTTATGTAAGTGGTTCAGCTAGTTTCATAGGTTTTTCCGGTACTGCAACCATCGAAATCGACAATTCCGCTGTATCATGTGTTAGAATAGTAGCTCCAGAAGACTTCGGAATAGTATTTGGAAGCCAGCGCGATATCAACAATTCGATTATAGTAAGAAATTCGTTTTCGGCTGGTGATAATTACATAAACAATGTTAAATCCTAAAACTGTAATTAGTTAATGAGCAGTTGGTCAGTGACACAGTGTTGAAAAATTCTGTTATTCATTTATGTAATTGTATGAATGCTTCACAAATCGCGCCAGGTATGCATGTGCGGTGATTTGAGCTAGGGCTTAGAACTCTTCTTGTGTTGTCGTGAAATATATATTACAAATAAAAACATTTGACCAGTATATTAATAATATTTTGTAGTGCGATTTTAGTTTCAACTTAGCGATCGCTTGATGTCGTTTGAACACTGTTCTAATTGCATTCTACTTTTCCAGTTGGAACCAAAAAGAACTTGAATGAACGTTTTCCTTTCAACGAGATAAGGCGAACGTACGAGGACGAATCATAGCAATCTGTTATCTCAAGTTTGTTTGCAAATGACATATCTAACAATACTATTTATAAATGTATCATTTGAAGTGACTTATTATTTTCAGAATATTATAATTGACATTATAAATAGATATATATGAATATAAAATATATTGTTCATCAATATAATATATGTGATGATTAGGTTATAATTATGAAAGTATGAAGATATTTTTTTGACTGTGAATACAAAAGTTTTGGATTTGATTTATACTGTGTTATAATGAGTTCAATAATTTAGGAGATTAACTGTTTATTAATCAGCGTCACGCTGAAAGTGTGATATTCAATTATATTTATTATCATTGATTAATATATTTATGTTTATTTAACACATTGCAACCGTTATTCTATAAGCTAAATTGGTCAAAATTATAGTTGGAAGCTAGTAAAGTCATTATTGACGCCCATACAATGTCTAATGCGGGAAAACAGCACTTTAGAGGTTTTCAAACAAAAACGAAAACATCAAAATTGATTCAGCCATTAATGATGTGTAATTAAAAAAGATAATATATAATTAATTTTTGAATTAATTGAAAATAGTTATCCTTTCATTAATTACACTAAATTTACATGAAATTTACATAAATTTACATGAAATGCAATTTATTAAAATCAGTGTGAAAATAATAATTGTTGTATTATAATTGCGTGTGTGGCGTTTGATACTGTAAGGCGGGTGATATGTGGTGTTACAAAATATATTTATAATAATGTGAGAATATAGTGTCATTGTTTCAATAAACTATTATGCTTTGAATTTATAGTACTTTATCAATCATTTTTAGCCGTCAGCACGGTTCTCAACATGTTATCATTGTTTATTATTGACTTTTTTCATCATTAATGAAGTGAAATTTTACGCATTTTTCACGAAATACTTTTGAGAACTGAGCATCATATCATTCCATCTCACAAATGTGATGAATAAACTCTGCACTCATTGTATATACTAGGTCCCAGTGTGTTAACACACTAAACTTTAACTTAACAATGACAAGAAAATTTAGTCGCTCAAAGAGAAGATCGCCAAATTGTAAAGAGAATTGTAAAGTTAATTTGATACAGCGGCGGCAGTGATGCGTAAATTCAAAGAAACCAAAAAGAAGCATGACGACAAGAAGATCACTTAAAAGACAAACAATGCCGAAGCCCAGCCTGAAAACGAGAAGAAAAAGACTGAAGTAAGTTAGAAAGCTGAACCTACGAAGAATATCGAAGAAAAAGCGCCTGACAAAACGAAGCTTAAGGACGCTCAGAAGCAGAAAGAGAAAAAGCCCCCAGTCTAAAAGTCACAAGATCAAAAGACCACTAAAATGCCCCAATCGAACGCAAAGTCTCCTCAAAAGGAAACTTAGAAAAAGAAAGAGGATAAATAACCTGTCTTAGAAAAGCCTGTCGAATAGCCAAAAGATGGTCAAAATGAATAAAAAACGATAACTGACGCAAAATAGGAAACCAAGCCAATCTTAACGAAAGCCTAGAAGAAGAAGCAAGTTAAAGAATATCAGAAATAGTTTATCTAACAATAGAGAGCTAAGGAAGATATCAGCGAAGCTAAACCCTAGGAAAAAGTTAATCTACCACCGGCAATATACCCCGAAATTAGGAATTTGCAAAATCAAATAAACTAAGAAGGACCCCAGGTACCTAATCAAGTTAATGAAACAGTGCATCAAAGGCAACCACCACCAAGCAATGCCAATACAACGGAACAACCTCCCGTGCAAGCCGAAGGAAATAACGAGCAAAGAGAAACTGAGACGCGAGAACCAGTTTCTGGAAATTAAGTTAGCGAATCAGGTAAAACTGGTCCGCTGACGACTCCGTGAGGGCCCTGTTGGGTCCTTACTGAGTGGGCATAAATGACGGGTTGAGCCCGTTTTGAAAGTTGAAACACTGGCGTGCGAGAGCCTATGTTTTGCTTTCGAAAGTCTCAATGAAGTCTGTTTGTGCCGTCTCGAGGAAGTGATATATATATATATATATATATATATATATATAATATTATTAATATTAATACATTAATGTTGTTACATAAATTAAGAAGCATAAGCACTTAGATTGAAACAAAGATGAAAACCATTTTAATTAACTCGAAAATTATCAAAAATACTAATATAATATTATTAAAATATATATTTTTTACTTGATCATATTTACTTGATCACCAAGTCTTCAATTCTTTCCATTTTTTACCGGTTACTCCGAGTACCGGCTATTGGATACGCCATCAACAATTTCACTTATCTGACCGATAATGAACTCTTCGACCTAATAAAACACCGATTTTAGGTTTTAAACAAAGAGCTCGACTCGGACAGCAAGTGTTTGTTATGTGGAAATCGAATGACCGCCCAACACGAAATCAAGTGCAACCGAAATGCCGGAATCCGAACTGTTCGTCATGACTATGTTATGAAGAAGGTTCTAGCCAAGATAGACCATCATCGTCACCCTCGCCCGGTCGACAAAGCCCATGGTAACCTACCCTCATCCGACAAATTGGAGAAACCTGATATAGAATTCCAGTATCAAAACGCAACCTATGTCCTTGACGTCACGTTCGCTGTCGAAGCAAATATATGCAACGCGTTCAAGGGCAAGATTCTCAAATACGGAGGCACGTATGGCGATAATCGGGTGATTCCACTCGTTCTTCGCTACAACGGCACTGTGTACGAGAAATCAATGAATTTGCTTACCAAGTATCTACCAGAGATTACAGACTCTTTCCTGAGCAAGCACTGCTGCCTTGCAGTGGCGCGCTAACGAAGAAGCCAAGCTGCGTTACACCAGTTTGATCACCAACGCTCTGCACGATGAAACAATCGCAATAAAACATGGTTAGAAGAGAGACCGCCACGCCACCGGAAGAAGGGCACTACGAGCGCCACCAGGCCTCGAGGGTGCGGGAGCAAGGCAAGAAGGCGAAGCCTAAGGCAACGCTGGATCCGGCGGTCTCGGAACAATTGCTGATAATTGAGGATTTGCAACATGAGTGAGAAGATTTATATAATAATCAATTATCTTATTGAATATCAAATTATGAGATAATTTATAAATTACTTATTCGGAGCTTAAAATAATAATTTACCAGTGTTATGACTCAGTTGACTAATACAGAATGAATTATAGTAATTCAATAATATTATAGTTCAACCAATTTTCTTCGAAAATCAAATTATGATTTGATACTAAATTTTAAAAATATATTTTGATTTTCTTAAAATTAAATAAATATCTTAGTAACTTAACTTTATTTGTAACAAAAAATGGCTGGTCCCGACAGTCGATTTCTTTCTGTGGAATGAGTAATAAGTTAAATTTGTATCAAAAATAACAATTGAAGCGTGTTCTTGACTTCAAGCAGGTCAAGATGGTTGAATAAATGAACAAGAAGTCGATAACTAAAACTAAACTCCTTAATTAATCAGAAAGAACATAAAACAATGATAAATTATTATACAAATAATAATATTATATATAATACTATTATTCTTCAAACACAAACAGGAAACGAATTAGACTTTGGCAATGGGTCGTTTTATGTCCGGAGTGGAAACTACCTAGATTAATCAAATAAATATTAATATATTGATATATAGTAACTATTATTCATATTTAATCTATTAAATCCACTTCAATTTGTGTGTTACTAATGTTGTTATAATTCTAAATTAACTGTAAATAACAAAAGAGTCTCTATAATATCTCATTTAATAGAAGAATAAACACCATTATAAAATTATTTGAACTTATATGACCAAATGATTGAATATCAACAAAAGTAGCTAGAGAAATTCAATATTTTATAACAATATTATGGTTTTCCAGCGGAAATATATAATTTAGTGAAGAATGATCATAAGAAATTGCTCTTATAAATCATTATCTAATACATAGCACAACATACATGACATTAACAAAAATGAAGTGGTTATATATAATATTTAATATATTTATGTTTATAATTAGTGTTAGGAAGGTAGAAATGTTTAACTTAATCCAGGGTAGGTAGGTTTCCACTCCGGACCTAAAACGACCCCATTGCCTAGACTTTTCTATTTCACATTTTGATATTGGTTTGGAGTGAAAATCGTCTTCATCCACAATTATATGAACAATATTCATTTCCACTCCGAATATATGAAATTTGAATATTAACTATTTTACGTAACGAACAAATCAAAACTCGACGTGTCTGTTTTGTCTCAGACGCGTTCAATTCTACAATCAAATAATTTCTCTCTGAACTAAATTCCGCTCTTCAGCGCGTAGCCGTTCATCCTCCCGAATTACAAACTTGGGGTGATGCGTTCCGAACCCGATTCGTATTCAATCGCTTTAAAATAAGAGTGCTAAGAATTCGTTGACGTTGAATAATTACTTTAATTGAATAATTATTGCGTTGAGGAGGTTAGAATTGTTTCAAAGCTGCGGAACGTAAACAGGGACTCTGGAGTGGCAATAATATTGATTAATGAAGAAAATCTATTATAAATGAGCCATAAACAGTAATTGGATTTGCTGAGCTAGCTACTGGATCTAAAACAGAAAATCACACAGCCAGAGTAATTAACGTACGTCGCCTTCAAGCCGAATCAAAAATTCAGCATCAGGCAATAACAGGTTAAACACAGCCCGCTCAAGAAACCCGTCACATTCCAAGAAATTGACGAACACATTGACGACTTCATCGACCAAACGCAGCCCTCTCAACAAACTCAACTATAGTAGTAATAAGAAAGATAAAAACCAGTTAAAGAGCCAAAAGAACAAAAACACCATTCCAGCTCCAAAAAGCACCACTCCAAGCATGAATCTCAAAAAGAAGACAAAATCCCCAAAACAACAAATGATAAGAATTAAATGCTAAAACTGCTTCAAGAGAAATTAAACTAGCTTGAGGATTCCACTTCATCAGTTTCGGACACCAAATACGAGGTGAACCGCCAAATAAATAAATACCACGAACTGCTGAACCACTCCCCAAAACGATTCTAAACTGAATCTACTAATCTAATAAACAAATAATTCGGTCGTTAAAAGAACCAGAATGTTCGCAAACAGATGTTCCTGCCCGTTTTCAATAAACAACATTAACAAATCATTTAAAAACAATTAAAGAATTACCAAAATTACGCGAACACCTTCGATTCGAGAACCCTTGGACCAGCGTGGATTAGGTGCAGAATGAGCACCGATAAAATATTTGAAATCCTGTGCGAAGAAGTCTTCAACGACATTTACACTGAAACGGTGTTCGAACTCACGGACATGCTCAAAGAAGTAGTCATGCAATGAAATTAGAAAAAAGTGATTTATTTTGAACTTGATCACAATCAATAATAGTTTAAAATTTCTTTCTTATTTTTATGAGATATTTTAGGATAATATTATAGAGAATGCCTTTAATTAATATTAAATATTGCTCAGTTCGAGTTAAACTTCTGCTATAATCTGGTAATTATCCAGACTAATCTACAAGACTTAGAATAGAACCGAAAAGTTGAAATATAGTTAATATAACCATAAATAAGTTAAGATTCCAGAAACCACTTCACATAAATGGGAGGAACTGAATCAAAAGTTAATAATGACAAAAAGAAAGAAAATAATGATAAAAAGTCAGATAAAGACTAAGTATAAAGCATTAAGCCCTAAAAAGTTATTAGAGTATGATGGAACTTTGTAATATAACATTATTTATTAATTACTTTACTTTATTATCAATATAACAATTCTAAATGTAGTATTCCAATTACAATTTATACATGATTGGTAATGATAATCAACAATTTAGAATCAATAATTTATAACATACATTAAAAAATCATTAAAATGTATATTCCATGTAAATGTTATTTAAAGAATAATATTTTATAAAAAGGCATCAATCAAGCCACTCCACGATTAATGTCAATCAACGTTTCAGTTCTGGGGTCAAAACAATTGAACTTTACTGCATTATAAAAAGCATTAGGTAAAACTTAAGCTACTCCATTGAAGCTTCCAAAAATACCACCATCATCAATATCTTCACTATTGTTATTGGTTGATGAATACACTAAGTTACAAAACTCTGCTGCATCATTTGTATTACGTCTTGAAAAGGCTTTATAAGAACATCTTCCGTCTGAATTTCATAAAGTAGGTGGAAAATCCATAGAAGACTTTTTCCGCACTCAAGCTGGAGAATAATTCAAATAAGTTGCTCTTGATCAAAGAAAATATTAATTAGAAGAAGCACAATAGTAATTCTAAAAATTAGTAAATGATTTACACGATGCTGATCAATAATTATAGACATATAACAAATAAAATTCTGGCTCACTAGTAACAAAGTCAGCTAATTTCTTAATATAAAATCATTAAATCTACTCTGAATTCTTAGAGAATATGGTTGTTATTGTTTAAAAGTAAAACGCCAAAGACTTCGCCGCACTTATAGACAACAATGAAGAACACAATCCATTTGTGCCACAAAGCTATCAGATTTTAGAAGAGGATCCATTATAATATGCAATTGCCGTATTGTATTTGAAAAGTAAGAAAAGTGTTGCAAGCCAATTAATAAGAGATCAAAAACACTTTATTAAAGAATTTGAAGAAAATTATGAGGGTGCAGACGAAGAGAGATTATAAGCTCTTATTAAATAAAAGCAAAGCAGAACTAACGCTCTTATCTAATTTGGATAAGCTGTCAAACAAGAAATATTTTAAATGGCTTATTAAATAATTGTTGAAAGAACTCTTGCTGAATGCTAGCTTAGATTTGGTGCATAATTCTAAATTTGTTTAATGGTTTGTGGAGAAAGCAATCTCAAACAAATGCGTTAAAGTATTAAGGATACAATGTCTGTTGAAGAAGACGAAGGTATGTATGATCAAGATATGGAACAAGACAATGCTTTCTTAGCCGTTGTTCTGAACACTGTCATTATTGGTGACATCAAGTGATCAATATTTACTGTGTTTTTATATATAATATTTTATATAGTAGTAAAATATTTTATGAGGTGGCTATTCAGAAAGACTATCATGGAAATGGGATTAAATTGAACATTGATGAGTAAGGTTATCTTTAAGTTATAAGAGAATACTAGTAAATACTCAACCAAAAGCTGAGGCCTATCTTGGTTTATAAAGAAAAAATGATCGGTAAAATAATCACGTAAATTACAGAGCTGAAAAATAAAGTTGGAAGAAGCTGAAAAATAAATAAAATCAACATTATTTATTTGTTTCTGCTGCAATTGTATTAAAAGTATTAAATTTGATTCTAATTCACAAATGTTAAAATATTAATTATTAAATATACAGAAAGCTTTTATTTTTAGCTTTTATTTAATATTATGTTATCTCATATATATAATTATACATTAAATTAAAGTGTACACTAAACATTGGTTTTTCAAATGAAATGAATTTTTAAATGATAAATATACCATTAAGTATTAATATAATTGTTAGTTTATATTTCACACCATTACATGAATTGTAATTCAGTTTTAACCGAAATTAAAGCAATAAGATTTCTTAAAGATGTCAGATAAACTTTAGTTGATTTATTTCACTATAAATAAGAATCTAGTGATGCATCCATGATAATAACAATATTGTATTTACCTAGACCTGTTTATGATAGATTTCTTCTAGAAATGTCATTTTATTAAAACTTATCTGTTGATTAAGTTGAAATATATTTTATAAATGAAATAGTACATAGATATTTAAATAAAGACGTTTCTTTTATTACACCGCCTTTGAGTTTTTGAAATAAGTTTGAATAACAAAATTATTGACAAGAATGAGTGAGTCTTTGATAATTTCAAATCAATATTATAAAAATTAATAGAATTAAAGTATTTGACAATTATTTATATAATTTGAAAATTTGAAGATAAATGATTTAATTGAGCCTTAGAACTTATTATGTTGTGATTAGTGAAGGTCTCAACATCAGAATATTCTTGATTTGATATTATTATCTGTTAAGTTAATATTATTAAGTTAATATTATTGTTTTTATGTTAATATTATTGTAATAATGATAAATAATGTTTGAATCATTGAAAATCACAATCATCTTAAATTTAGGGCTCTTATGTATACAGACCATTTATACAATAACTAAATAATTATTAACATCGTATATAAGTGCTATAATGCCATTATAATAATGGAAAATGTACCTTTGTTTCTATATTATTTGATTTAGTTTTGCAATTGAGAAAAGATAGAACATAGAATTAATAAACTATGGACACTTTTTCTTAAATTTCGCAAATATACTTCATTCTCACGTATTTTCGTAAATATACAGAATAACATTATCACTCCAAATATGTCTTCAAATCACATTGACATTTTCCAGCACGATTTCATCCTCTACACGTAACAAACACTGAAAGACTTACTAAATTATGATTCATAGCTCTGCACTGAGCTAACTATCACAGAAATTTTAAATCTCCCCCAAAATCTATATACAAGGTTCCTCTTTGAGATGTCCTTCTACTTGAACTGGTAAGTATCCGAAGTTGAAAATTACCTCATAAATTTAACACAAAGACTTCTTTTTATTCCGAATTCCACTTTGGAAGTGGATAGTAACTCGAACTCAACAACTTTCACCTCAGAACTGGAGTACCTGTTCCCGATTGTGATCAAAAACGTTGTTGAATAATTAACGGGAGTGAAAGTTCCGACCATTTTCGGGCCACTGGTTCAGAATCTTTTGAACTGCTCCTCCGAGGGGTGGAAACTTGTCCAGAATAATATTCAAGAGTATTCGGAGGACCAATTACGGGCTTATTATTAAATGCTCTGCGATAAACAGTGAATTATATTTGTGTATTGTTTTAACTCTATTTAACTCTAAATATTAACTAAAAAATATTAACTCTATGACAATAATACGTTGGAGTATAAATGACTATAATTGATGTTTATTTTCAACACCAGGGATCTAGTATTTCTTTAATTTGAAAGTTTAAAAATTCTGAACTTTGCTCACAATATTATCGAAGTGATAATTACTTACTTATGAAACAAGAAGATTTATAAATCTGCTACGTATACAATGATCTTATAAAATGAAAACAAGAAAGTTAATAATTATTTGACAATAAGCCAGAGTTAAAGTTAAAATATCGAACGTCTTATTGTATACAGACTATGTATTACAACATGTACATTTTTAATAAACGAAACTTGTATTTATGTTGTTGTTAGTACATCAATGTTTATAATAATTCGATTTGCAATTTATATACAATTTTTATTTGTAAAAATATATTTATAAAACATACTACTTAAGCTATAAAAGTAAAATCTGTTGAGCAACACTTCCTTTAAAATGAATGTATAATAGTCAGCGGACTATGATGTACAGTTCTTCGAATTCTCTTAATAATGGCTTAAACAATTAAATTAAAGTGTATTAATGGATGAAACTTAGTTAATAACCGAAATATTATGTCTTTCTGAGGTATAGTATACGAGATACGTACTAGATATGTCATATCATTTAAATTTACCAATATAATAAGTTAATCTTGTCATTTAGGATGTAGCTAGCATATTATTATATAATTAGAACCGAGAGGAAACCAATAATAGAGAGAAATATAGTTAATATTAATTCAGTTTTAGTACAAATAGCAATAGTGTTAGCAGTTTCTGTGAATATACTCAGTCATTAGTTTATATTTTCCCTTAAATAATGCTTTAAATAATTGACGAAATTACAGGCATAAGTCTTCAAAATATATATGGCCCTTAAACTTTTCATTTATAACATACCTATTAGAACTTTTGGAAATTGATGCAATTACAGATACCGGAATACACAGAGACACAGTTGAAACAATACTATTACAAGTTATGTGAGTCAAAAATATAAAATAATTGTTTGTGATTTGACTTTATAATTCTGCTTAGTATAATACTTATAAACATGGAATGTATCTCCATATATTATTAAACTAGTAACGTGTGTGGCAAAAATAATTTTTCAAGCAAAAATTGTATATTTCCAGATTTTTTGTATTTCATTTATATGTATATATGTACATGTTAAATATATATTTAAAATATCTTAAATATCAATATTGCTAAAAACAAAAAACTCAAATTTTGGCTCTATTTTTACTCATAACTATTTCAATATACAAGCTGCTGCTGCCGTATTCAACCGTGTTATTCATAGGTATATACGTGATTAATTGTACAAAGTATACAAAACTTGCTCAGAAAAAGATTTTTTCGCTAGTAGATTTAGAAGTTAAAATATGAAATTGTAGTAGGAAAACGCTCACGAATTCATCAAGTAAAATAATATAACCCGACTAATTTTCAGTTAATTAGAACAGTGATAATGAACTGCCGTAATAAAGATACAAACATAGTCTAGATTCACTATATTTTGATTTCATTCAGAAGTGTCGATTTTATTATTGAAACCATCATTTAACATGTTAGGCAGTTAAAATATGGTGTCATTTATATTGCGCAATATTGATGTTAGTGAGAACAAATAATTGCGGCATTTCCACATTAAATATTATTTATGAAAATTACATTATTTAAAGCATAAATGAATATACCACTTCAATGCAAATGCAAAGAGTGTAACTCAAGTAATTTCTGAAGATATTAATTACATCCATATGTAATATGAAATATATTTAATATTATTATTACATTTAACTCATTTCGTTGTCTTCTGATTATCTTATTTCTTCTTCCTCTATTTTTTATTCTCGTCAACTTTTATTTCTCTAATAATTTAATTAACTTTGAGTAAAATACTTTGGCTTGTCCTTTAGATTAAAAATAGTTTTTAATATCAAAACCAGGATCAACTTCTAGTCCTATATTGTTAATATCAAAAAATAAATCTTATATTTGTTAATTATCGACATATTTAAGAATATGATCCATATTTTTAGCTCGTAGCAATAGTTTTTATTATTATTTATTCAATTCTTATTATTCTTTCAATTCTTTTGCTAATTAATTAATTTTAAGTTACATATCAATATAATTTTGACTGGTTTCGTTTATTGTTTTCATTGCCGTTATATATTTATTTGTTGTCTCTTGAAGTTAAATATCTTTATCAGAAATTTATTATTCTAAATCTGAGCATTTTAATCTAGATTATTAAAGTTTGTTCTAAGTTAATATAAGATTTTTAGCATTTTAAGTATCTTTTTGCTCCTGTCGTTATTATGTTCTTTTTTCTATCATGATTTGTACTTTACTCATGTATATTTTTTTGTTATTAGGAGTGGATGTGTAAATACACAAACATTATAAAATACAGTTATATCAATATATTTTCTATTTTTTACACATTTTAAAAACACATTTTAAACATAATATTTTTATGTCTGTAAATATGAAATAATCAACTTTAGGGAATCTCCACTTCCACCAAATGGACCACCAAATTTTTATCACAAAAATTGTAGATCGCAATTAAATTTTACTCAAATTGCATCAAGTTCCTAGTGAATACAATATATGTTGACCAAAGCGATAAAAAGTCATCTGCCACTAAAATACCACCCTTATAAACAAGGTGATACTTTTTTTTTGCATGCCACGTAACTAGTAACTAGTATTTTACTTTGTTCTTCTATTAATTTGAAATCTTTGAAAATCAAGTGCATAATATTGTTTTGAACCTGTTTATATATTAAAATTATTTTATCTAATATACATATTTTAATTATTCAATATTGTGAACCTTTGTTATATCTATTATTTAGCGAATACTTATTCATCGCTTCAAATAATGACAACTGATTTCGTGTTATCGGCGAAGTAGTGCTTATTCGATTTAACGCGGTCAAGTATTGATAATATTTCTGAAACAACTCTATTAGCATCTATTTTATGTTTGCAAGAGCCAGTGTATCACCGTTTTCTTTTAGAGATGTCTTTTCACTTGAATTAGCCAGTAAATCAAATTTCAGCTCATTTATTCACCTTATCTAACATTTACTTGACAAATACCTCCTTTATAAGCACAAACAGCAACAGTTTCACAAGTTTGTCCAGCTTCTCCTCCCACGTTGACTTCGAGTTCGTTTTCCCATAAGTATTTCTTATGGTCGTAGAGGAAATTACGAACATAAAAATGAACTCAATTTACGGGGCCCTTACTTTCCAAGTTTAAAGAGAGAACAAGTTCTTCTGGAAACTGGTCCAAAGGAGGATTCCTGAATTCACGGAGGCCCAACTTAAAACTTATTACTACAAACTGTGCGAACTCCAAACGGAGAACATTAAAATGTGAATTATTATTTTTTTCGCTTTAATTCGTTTATTTTTAATAATACATTTATTTAACTTCATTTATTAATTCTGTAAATAAATGTATAATTATTAAAAGTAAAATTAACGCATTTCTAAGCGAGATCAATAAAAATGTACGTGTACAACTGAACTAATAGAATCTTATTAGACACAGTGTACAAATAATATTTTAAATACATTTTGATCTTTGAATACATAATAATTTATTCATCATTCTCTTCTTTGTGTTTTCTTCTTTGTTTAACAATAGAGTGCCGAGTGGCTCCGCTGTGACCAAAAATTGTCTTGGATTTGAATTATATTAAAAATACATATATACGTATATATTCACTATCATTTTTTCCGTTGACTTTTTTCTTGTATTTTCACACTACTCAAGTTATAGAAAAAATATTAATATCTCACTATACACAGTGTGCCGAGGACTGATACTTACTATTATAATTAAGTATTTGTTGAAGAACATAAATTGTTGTCTTAGTCCATTTCACATCATTGGAAAAATTTATAAGTCTGCTAATATTTCAAGTGATTTTCTGGTAAAAGTCGAGTGCAACTCAGATTATTATTAGTAATTACAAGTAAGTCTATTAGTGCTATTATACTATTATTTAATACTCAACTATCTTTCCTCCTTTATTCCAAAACAATTTTTAAGTTCAATAAAACAATAATAACTCTGGTTATAAACGATATCCTGTGGATTCAATATTATAATTATATTAGTAAACTAGGCTTATATCGATATATAAAGATTGAAGGAAATTATATTTACTTTTCCTGTACAGCTGTACAGTGAATTTCTCCAATTAGTACTACTTTTAAAAACAATGAGTGTTGTTAATCTAGGAGAACAAATTTACTACTAGTATTACTACTAGTCCAAGTTAGTATGTCATAAATATCGAAGAATATCCCCATATCAAATTTATTGTGGAAGTTTCAAATCCATAATTTTGCAAGTTTTAGGAGCTAAGTTACCTGGTAGCAATAAGGACGTCCATCAATTATAGTATCATATATACTTCTAGTTATTGAACCCCACTGTATAAGTGTAGCTTGATAATTGAACTCAAACTTACCTGTTATAGTTAAGAATCGACATCTACCAGATTTTATCAATTCAACCTGGAATCTATATTACTATAATTCATTAGTTGATATTTATTTTAATAGCACCAATACTGGATATTGAATGTATTGGTCAAGTTAACCTAATTTTGAAGTTAACTTTTATAGGATCTTTGAGATGAATTTTATAGTTGCTCTTATATTGTTACTATATATTAGTTGTAGTTGTAAGAATACTACCAGCTTATTAAAGCTATACATTTATATACATTAGATCCTATTTTCAAAATTGACTTTTTATAATTCAAGCAGTAGGATTAAATGGAAACTTGCAATATGTTTATTATTATGTTGATGACCTATACTATTCAATTTGTTATTATTGTACCTACCATAAATTATTTAAGATTTGATGAATTCATTATCTTTAATAGTAGAACGATGTGGCGACTTTCAATTAGTTATGTTATTACTTTCTAAATTATGAAGTTACAATATCAATTATTCCAGTAGAATTAAATTATTTATTCCATCTTTCCTACTATAACAGAATTATTAATATAAACGAGAATATCTTTAAAGATTTAGAATTGAGCTAAAATCCTGTTATTCAAAATATAATTATTATAATGTTCCAGTTTGGACCAGATTGAGTTTTGCATAATTCAAAATATGAAGCCAGGCTCCAAGGTTATTTTGTATATTTAGACCTTATATGTACTTTGTATCATTGGATATGTTAGTTCTTGTATTTACCATGAGAAAAGTAGGTCTATAGTAGTTCACTAGTAGCCTAACAAAAATCAGTGAATAACTCTTTTCATTGGCATTTGAAGTGGCAATGGTTTCCACAAAAAATACTAGTATGGACCAGCCCTATATGATAGTATAATATAAAGTCATTCTGAAACAAAAGTTTTCCCCAAAATGTGCTACCGGCACTCTATTGTTAATACTATTTCCATGATTAGACGAATCTGTTCATTCATTTAGTGTATAATAAAATTTATCAAAAGGTACGTGCAAATGATATAAATTAAACGTAATTTATAGTAAATAGCTGTATTATTGATATAGTACACTTGTACATTTATAATTTATAGGTTTTGAAATATGTAATATATCGCATAAATAACATGCAATATAACATCTCATTCATTTCTGCTATTGCATGTGAACTAAATAATATTTGTATAAACATATTGAATACAAGCAAAATATAATAATTTTCAATAATATAACGATATTTTAATATATTTCCAGATTGCCACGCTCACAATGAATTGTAGTTAGACATTCTAGCAGTTTTACGACAGATTTTTTGAATGTGTTGAGAAAACTCTTTAAAATATAGTTAATTATATCAAAAAGAATGATGGGACAGCTCTGTCTATCGCAGTACTATTACTCTCAAAACAATAATACAACGTATTTCTTGCTGAAATGTCGTACCATATGAATATTTAAATGTCTTAGGTCGAAGCATTCTTCTTCAATCGTATTTCATCTAAGTATCTATACATTCATAAATAGTAACAAGTCTCTTATCCACAAAACTCTCGCTCAACTAAAATTAACTAAGGTAATAATATTCCTTTTCCATAGATTGAAAATAAGCAAGAAAGATTTTAGAATCAAGTATACGACCAGCAATTTCAGTAATAATTCCCGAAAGCTCTCCAAAGCGCGGTTGAAATAGTAAGTGGAGTAAGAGTTCCGTCCAGCTATGGGCATTTATGTCCAGTTGTTCAAAGAGTGTAGTAGCGTTACTCAAAGTTCTGGGAAGTGATGAACCGAATTCTTCCTGAGTTCTCCGAAACTCAGCTCAAACAGTATTTCTAGAAGGTTAGCGCACAGGGAAGTCAGGACTTTTCAACTTAATGCAACTCAACCATTTGAATCAATTAAAAAATAATCCAATGGATATTATTGAGTTCATGTTATTTATTCATATTTAGAACATGTATTGTTTAATACTTATTGTTTAATAATACATGATAAAAACAAAATCTGGAACATGTTATTATATTAAAAGTGAATTGCTATTGTATACACATTTTAAATTATTTCATGTTTATATTATAGTTAATTGTTGCGTTATGAAATTTTTAATGTCGCTTCAGATATAAATGGTTTCAAATTTTATGAATATCGCGAAGTAGTGCTTATACGATTTGACAAAAAGTGATATTGAAAACATCAGCGATACTGCGCTAATAGCATCGATTCTGTGCCTCAATGAGCGACTTTATAATCGTTTTCTGTTGGAGATGTCCTACCACCTGAATTTGCCTATTATATTAATAAGTGCAATTATGAAAGAAATGTCAATTAAATATTTGGCAAATCCTTCGAATTTAAACTCCAGTTTTAACAGTAACACTCGTTTTTCGAGGAACTTGGAGTATATATTTCCTCAAGTATTCCTGAACGTGGTAGAGGAACTTACGGGTGCTAGAATGAACTCAATTTATGGAGCCCTTACTTTCTAAGTTTAAAGAGATAATAAGTTCTTCTGGAAACTGGTGCAAAAGAATATTTCAGAATACACAGAAGCCCAACTTAAAACTTATTACTACAAACTGTGCGAACTCCAAACAAAGGGAACCAACAAATGAATTTTATTTATTAATGTGAGATGTTGTTAATGTTATTTTTTGTATATATTATAATAATATATATACATACCGTATAAAATAGTATTTTCCGTATAAATTGTTGTGAAATAGATCATTTTTCAAAAAAGAATTAAATTATTTTATCCTAGTAATGTTATAATAATTATATTTACAACATATTACTTACAATTATATATGTTTCCCGCTCCACAATATATTATATATCGCTTAAAACCTAAATACAAATAATTATTTCTGATACACATGGACTAAACTCTGGAGTCCTAAATTTGAGCATTAATGTTAGCATATTATTTATACTATATCTTATTAATATTAATATAGTGTAATACACACGTTATATAATGTTTACTATTTTTTTATTCATTTTTTACTACCAAAATCTAAAATATAATACTATATTCACTGAATAGAATTAAATAAATGAAATAATAATACTTTAAAATTATAGCAAGGTAAAATTAAGGCATGATTTAAACATATACTTGTTACTAATGGATATTAGGAAAACATTACTTCATGAAATAATATTTTAATTGCAGTTAAGAATCTATTATTGTCTTTTGTCTTACAAAAACATTTTATTATCAATTATAACCCCGTTAATAATTCAAACCCAAGCGTTTTAAAAAGAATCGTATTTTGAAGAATATTTTAAGTCATTATATTAAAGTGGAGTTTTATAGTATTATGTTTTAATAGTAATAATAATGATAAAATGTAACATTTCCACTCACTTTTATGACAAAATAGTGTAATATATACGGGAAAAATCGCTATTCCGTATATAGCATCCGTACGTATGATTTTTGTTTTGCCGTATTTTTCCGTATAAATAACAACCCTATTATTATTGTCATTTATTAATATATTATTATTATGTTGTCAATTTTGATACGATACGTAATTGATGGATATATGAATGTGAAATTATATAATAAATATGTATTCCAAATGTTAATTGGAAACACAAAGATTCAGATTTGTATTATCTAGTTTATCTCAAGTTGACCCGAAGTTGATCTAGAATACTATCTCAGGTCAACTTCTATTCTTAAACAAGTTGACTTTCGCTGCGTCACTGAATTTACAGTTACATCTGGTTGCACTTCCGCTCCACAGAAACCATGGACGCCGAAATCGACCGCTTTGAACAGCCCCTAGAAGACCAGATCTACCTGAAACCGATCATGCAGTGGACCCAGCTGAAGCTGCAGGACAGAGTCATGGAGTACATGAAGCTGCACCAAGACGAAATGGACATCGAGGTGAAGCACTACGCAGAGATGTTTTAGAACAATGAGTGATATTCAGTATTATTATTCTCGAAAATAGCAGTTATTTAGTAATGTTAGTCACTCGGTGAGGACAAATTTATGAAAGTTAGACTTACAAATATCTTTAAATATTAAATAAATATTTTACAATATATATCAATTTCACAAATCAAAATGATCAATACTGACAATATCAATTTTTTATTTCAACTCTTTGCTCCTTTGAATTCTTGGTCTTAATTTCGTTAATAAAATGGGAATGAATATTATCAATACACATATGACTATTGCTGCTATTCCCAAATAAATAATCATCTATTCCGCCTTTTGTTTGAATAGTGTGAGATCATTTTTGTACAACGGAGAAAATGGAACCTGATCCACAATTTTCCCGTTAACTTTGAAGTATATAAAGTTGAATATCTAGTGATCTGGGGCATCTCTAGACATATAACTGATAAGTTGGGCGTTTTGTTCTTTTGTTATTGGAAGTGTTATGTTGTATCCGAAATCAGTCTGAGTGTAGTTGAAGTACGAGTAATTGGACCAATGTTTTGACCTAACATATTCTGTAAAATTTAGCATAACGTCTACTTTTTATCCTTCAACTAAGTTGCAGTTCTTTGAATTTTGGTTCTTCTCTATTTGGATATTGAGGGCATCAGCGGTCAAAAACCCAGCAGCGCTGCTGAAACAGGAATCAAAGACTTTGTTGATCGCCTAACTCACTGCTTTTACCATTACGCCCGCTTTATAGAACTTGATGTACATATTCATCTGGTAGTTTGAATCATTCAAAGACAACATTGCTACCATTATGTCCGCTTTATAAAACTTGATGTACATATTCATATTGTGATCACGTTAATGGTAATATATTATAATTATTTCCAATAATAAAAATGAAATTTATAAAATATTAAAATATATTTAAAAATCACTCAGAAGCATTGATCAATAGACCAGTTGTTAGTTAACGACCCGCAGCTTGATGCAATACGGTTTACTATATTTTCAACTGAAACGGAATTGGTGATGAAATACGAACCACTGTTTCTACCGACGACAATTCCATAATAAACAGATACAGAAATAAGAGTGATGCGCACTTTGATAATTTTTGTGTTTTTCATATACAATGTGGATTAACAATAACCAATTATTCCACCCACAGATTCACCAGATATATTTGAAGTTGAAATAGTCGAGTCAATAATCGTAAAGTTAGTGCTCGGCTCCTATAATCCAATTACTCCTCCAATTATTGATGTTGACATCATTTTGGTTTCAGCTAAAGTTGAATTAACCAGGGTTGTGTTTGCGTTGGAATATAGCCAACCTATGAAACCACCAACAGTTCCGAAAATGTTCGAATTATTAATTTTCGAATTGATAATTGTCCCGTTATTATATTGAGCCCCGAAAAACGCGCCAATGTAATATTTCGTATTTATATCGCATGCTATATTTGCGTTCTGAACGGTGCAGTTTTGGGCGTTTTCCTTTCCGAAAATAGAACCGACTACGTTTCCCATTCCTGGACTTGTACTCACGAATGATATCAGATTCACAACTTCAGCGCGAGATAAATACTAAAAACCAATGATCCCAAAGTTATTATAGGATTTTCCCTATACACTTAACGTAATTTTTGCGTTCTTGAGCAAGATATTTCCTGTACTTTCTCCAATAAGACCTAAACTATTAAATGTAGCTGAATTTGATGTTAAATTTTACTAAAAACAGATATTTTATATAGTAATACTACACAGGCTGGATTTAGCGTTACCAACTAAGAATCCAGACTGACTGATATAGCTAGTGCTGAATGTTTAGAAACAGTCGTGCATATAATTATTCACATTTAGGCTGGATCCGCTATTAATTACAGTTATAATACCACCTGTTTAATACTAACTAGATACTGTTGTAGCTATTGAACCTAAAACCAAGTAATTGGAACTATTTCCAATAGTAACAGCGAGATTGTTAATAAGAAACGTGCTCGCTGCTGCAGCTGTTTCAAATAGATATGAGGAACCGTTTCCAACGTTGTAAAGCGATGGACTAAAACTAACCTGATTTACGTTCACGTTCGCTGAAACAACACTGAGGCCAATCATGGCCACAGCTTTGGAACTTTGATAGGAGCCCAGAACCTAATAACCAGATATGTTAAGAACACCACTAACGGAGTTAATTAAACTGATTTTTCCATTCGAAGGGGCATTACAAACTAAGTTTACGACAAGGTTGCTAATGCTAGTGCTTGATGAACTATCAAGTAGAATACTAAATAAGGCGGTAGTTATTGTAAAATAGGAATTTGACTTCGAAACGATGCTCATTTAATTAACCGTTATTGAAGTAACAGCCGTTGGTAAAATAATGGAACCTGTGTTCAAAGTAGATATTGATTGTGTCCCGAACTGGATCTTGATATTTGTAAACGAGTTTTAGGTTTAAAACAGAGATAAAGATAATTAATATACACCATCTGCTATATCAACAAAAGAGTTTGAAGGCACTGTGCTTGTGAAAATAACACTACCTGTAAATGAGTTTGAAATAATAGAATGAGTTGTTACTGCTAGATCAAACGAGTTCAAATATAACTTCTGGCTGCATGACATTTCTACATCTTAACAGCTAACAACATAACACTATCCAGATACGTTGAATTGGTCTACATTATTGAGACATTCAACCAATAAACTAAGATTGGTTATTAGAGCTTGTTGTTATTAAATGACTTTAGTGGAAGAAGAAATATTGGTTTTTAAATCAACTACCTTTTGCTATAAAATATCATTTTCCAGTTTTTGATCCAATACTTCAGTATTCAACAATGTAATGTTCTCGTCAATCCAATTTAGTGAGCGGTTTACATCAGATAAGTTGGTTTTCAACACGGTAACATTATTAAATATTCTCTAATCCAAAGCATCGGTATTCGCTAGAAGTTTTTGATCAGTTAGAGAAAAGTTGCCTGAAATATATTGCTACAGCTACGTAAAATTATTTATAATGAAAGTTTAAATCGTGTTGCTCAAATCATACAAACTATTAATATTTGTGTTAATTGACTCTTAATCTAGCTATAATTGTTTAGAGTCGTCCTCTATAACTTTAAGTCTGTTATCAACTTACAGAATTTACGTGTCAACACTATCTAAAGAAGAAATCAGCTTATTAATAGATTCTAAAATATTAACACACTGAGATCCATTAACAACTTGTCCTTCGGTGCATGAACATTCTTTTCCATCGAACCAAAATGTATCCGAACAAACTAGCATATAATTTTTTAACACACTGTTTTCCAAGTCTTTAACACACAGCCCGTAAGCGTAGATCGCGTCTCTACAAAGGTCGCAAGTTTCTGTGATTCCAACAATAGTCATCGACCCTTATCCTAATTTCTCCACGTTCGTGCATAACTTAACAAGACGAAATTCAACGGAAAAAGCATCTCCTACGAAGGCAGCGATTGACCCTGAGATATTCTCATGAACAACGTACCCAGAAATATTGCATTCGACAACATTTAAGATCATTTCAGAGGCGCTCATTATCAACCCTCCTGCGTTAACACCTTTCAGCCTGAATTGAATTAGGCACTGAGCCAAGTTTAGTTTCTAAAACTGGGCTAAGACGAGACCTGAGATATTTTAGCCAGAAGCAGAAAAGGAAAAATCGGTAATTGACGCGTTCACGTTGCATGTTAAACAGATGAGAGAACCTTACGCGAGAGGTTATGAAACAGTGACTGACACCGAGGAAGAAATTAAAGAAATCTCGTTTGTGATACCAAAGAGGGAAAACTACGGGAGATTTTGCATCGAATAAGTCAGATCGATTTGGAAGCCTTGTGTTCTAGTTGTGTACAAACTGTAAAATATAGAAGTGGCAGGAGAATATACAATACTGCCAGAACTTACTCTGGCTGAGAGCGAGTATTCCTTGGTACAATATCCAATCTGCTTACTTCTTGACAGCGCGTTCTAACAAATATACGACTAAACTGATACTTTTGAGCACATAGTTACTTCAAACATCTTTGTTTATATTGAAAGTATATAAAACATTTGTTTAATTTATGTGGAGTGGAATTATTATAAATTACTAAAAATACATCTGTATATATGAATGCTGTAATTTTATATAATTCATTTTATAAAATTCACATACAAAAATTATTAAAAATATAATAAAAATTAAACAATCACAAGTAGTAATTTTGGAATTCGTGCATATTTCATCATGAATAAAAGGAATATACAATATTAGTATGAGTGAATTTTTTGTATAAATGTATCTATAGATAATAGAGCTTTATACTGTATATTGATAAATATTATTATTTGTTTTTAAATTACAACATTATGCAGTAATCCACAATTACACAATAACGCTACCACAAATATAATAACATGACTCACTCAACAGCAACAATCCAACAATACATCTAAACGCAATATATAAATATATACTAGGTATTTTACCATATCCAAGTAAAAATAATATATATTTTAATAATTCTTGTGGTCAAATTATTCTATATCATCATCTTCAAAGATTGTCACTTCTCAGACAAATCTAAGATAGTTAGGAACATGAACTTACATTATTGACCTGATCGTAAGTATTTTTTGTAACTTGTATTTAATTTAGATCATAAATTAATAGTAGATTTAGTGTGTGAGTTCACAAATATTATTTCTATTGTTGTCGGCTCTCAAAATTAATCTTAAAATTACTGTTAAACCTATAAAAGGTGTGAAAAATGAACATAAATATATTATAATAAGTATATAAATGTCCGAAAAATGAACATGTACGTGTATTCGTTTTCATGTTTTATTTTATATTAAACATTTTATTAACATTTTATAAAAAATTATTAAAAATATACTCTTTTCAGTCATCAAATTCTGAATCCTCCTTCAGGTCCAGTTGTAAAACGTTAATTGGAACAGAAAATTTCCCCTCTTGGTTCATTTTCGCGGTTCTGAACTATTTTTTTGCTTCAAAAACCTCTTTTATTTTGTTCACGTTTTCGTTGCTCTCGTTCTTCTTGAAGAGGTCGATCAGTTCACTTTTGAGGATGAATTGAATGTTTTGCCGTTCAATCGCTTCGAATTTGTTCTCGTCAATTGGGTTCTTTTTGGTCCTCTTTTGCTCTTGGCGCTTGAACTTGAGCTCGAGCGCTTTAATCTGTGGAACTATGAAACGCTCGGCTATCATCACCTGCTTAACTAACTTTTGCTCCTTCAAATTGAATTTGGGGAGAAATGCGGACGAACTTGGCGGGATGAACTTCTGAGTGCTGTCCATGTGCGCAGTGGTGCGCTTGAAGCTTAATACACGCTGCTCCTCGTGAATCTCAACCGGCTTGTAAAAACGGGACAAATAATCGCACTGCTCCTCAATAAATAAATCACCCCTAAAAAGCGACTACTTCACCAGACTCTTCCTCTTTAAATTTAACTCAACTATGAACGCATTGAACCTGTTCCTGGACGTCATCTTCTCGTAACCGAAACTCTTCTAGTCGAAGAAAGGAACCTTCGTGAAAATCTCAAACGACTCGAAAACCTGCAAAAGCAACTGAGACCTAATGAACTCGAAAGCTTTCACAGGCTACAACCTATCAGTCTGTATTTTAAGAATCTGCTTTATTCTCTCAGCTTGAAAAGTATGAAAACGTTGAGCTAACTGTTCAGAACCGTGATCTACACCCAAGAAGAACATCAAACACAATATTTTCTCAGAAATACTAAAACGTAGCCCACGCTCGAACCATGCATTTAATAAACTAACTGAAGACTAAGTAATAGTAAATAAGGTAGAATCCATAACTTGATAAAGTTATTGTCGAGTAGGAATCACGTGCTCATAAATATGTAAGAAAAATCCAGTGTTAGATAAAGTGTAATCTGGAAGATACACATCTCGTAAAGAAATCGCACGTGCTTGTAATGTTTACTACACTAAATTAAATATATGAGTTTTAAAAGCAAACAAAGAAATTAAAGCAGATGATGCATTCTAATTTGTTCTAGAATATAGCAGTAAATGAATTCGAGACTCTCGCATAGATTTATAAGAATATTTAAACTATTCTTAACAGTCTGCTGCTAAAAGTAATTATTTAACATAGTCATTAAAGCGCTGATTATTTCTATTAAGCTAAATATATGCGAAATTTTGTTCTTCTTAGCTAATTTGCAGCTGAACGAAGAATTATTGAAGAAGTTCATTTTCTGGTTCAATTTCTATTTATTAACTGGGTAATTCTTATTTTCGTGCACTAATTGGCGTAGTTCGAGTGGTATACGATGCTGAGAATACGTCTCTGACATAGTTTGAAGGTACTTTCTGCGATTGCGGTCTAATCATTTTTAAATTGAAAAGTGAAAATATTATATTTCCATTTACTATAATTATACAAACCATTTCACTCCAAATGGGTTGTGGCGGTTCAGAAAAAGCGAATCAGTAAATAAACGTTAAAGTGAGTGCTAAAGAAGTTACTGCTCAATAAATAGAAGTCGAGCACAGGGAAGAAGTTTAGACTGGAAACATAATCCAAACTGAGAACGAGTTGGAGGTAAAAACAGATGCAAAACGCATTGACGTCCAAGATGATGATTTGTGAGCTATTTTTGCGAGCTTAATAAAGATTAAATAATAAAGTTAAAGAAACCAAACCAATATTTATTCTTATTCATTATTTATGTTTTTATTTTAATAAGTATAATTCTTATTTAATTATAATTCATAAGGATGTTATAGTTTTGGTGTCTTTTCGCGCGGTAAAGACATAATCCTGTGTTGCTTGTATTAATCAATAACTATATAACATCACTATTAATTTTCATGAATAATGATACTTCTTAGATTTTCTATTTTTAGAATTTCTTAGTTATTTAATAGGGTATCTGATTCTTGACTAAACTACCAAAAAGTGATCAGTCAGAGGGTATACTTTGTTTCACTTACATAGTAAATACAATTTAATTTACAATAAAGTTTAAAAGTGCACTGTAATCGTTATTTGAGATGTTTTATAGTATAGAATATAATTTTTATAAAAATAGACCTTGATTTATAAAACACGAAATAGTATCGGCTCACTCTTTTGGTACATCTCAAAAACATCCACTCAATAATCGATTACTTCAATCACAGGAACATTTTAAAATGCTATTTTCATTTTAATGCGTTCTTTACTTCTGTAACTATGTACATAAAGGACTCTATATTTTTGGTGTTAATTTTTTGAGATGTCTTCAGATTATATCAATTCAGAAAGTAATATCATTATGTGATAAATATTATGTGATAACACTAAACTTCTTTATAATTCTATAATAATAGGTGAGCATAAACTAGAATCTTAATTTTATTTTTACGAAGTTATATACATATTTTAACACGAAATAACAGAAATAATTAGTGTTTTATAAAATAATCGATTCGTTCGTTTATTCATTCAGTTATATCATAACAATACTAGTGTATTATACAAATATAGATTTGAATATATTTTATATACTTTATGTTATAATCGCTTTATGTGTTAAGTACGTGTCAAAATTAGCAAAGATATATTTTTCTATATTTTAATTACTCACATGACTGCTACTCCATCTGGGAGCTGCCCATAAATAGTTTCTGCCGACCCCACAAAACTAAAGAACATTCTTACAGCTGACTTCTTCATCGTCTACGAAAACGGGAATATAGACAGATTTGAAAAGCTAACTTTTGGAACATAAGTTATTTCATCAACTACACCATCAGCTAATACGATTAACGTATACAACGTTTCGATTCCTAATATTGGACTGATATCATTAGACACAGGATTTTAATACATCCAACTCCAGCTAAACTTTTAGGACTCTGGAGTTCCCACAGCGGCTGTTATATAAGCTAGTAAGTTTCAGTTTGCGTCATTCCCAGGAGCTTTTGTTAATATTGATATGTAGGTCTAAAAAAGTGCAGTATACTTAGATATGTTGGTAAATACAACTGAAATATCACCTGGACTTAAACTTTGTGACTATTACAACTATCAACTATTTTACTTAATTAAACCTGATGGATTCATACCATAATTTTACGGATATTCAACAGTTATTCCGAATGACCAAAAACTCGCTCAGCCCTTCATCAGCAAAGCCTCAACTTCTGTAATAAGAACTGCTCCAATGACATTTACAACACCTGTTTCGGTTTATGCTTTCGTTTCAATGAAAATTTAGGTAACATGTGATATGGTCCAAGAACATACTTGCGACTCAGATTTAGATAGATTTTTGTCTTTGAATGATTCAAACTACCAGATGAATATGTACATCAAGTTCTATAAAGCGGGCGTAATGGTAAAAGCAGTGAGTTAGGCGATCAACAAAGTCTTTGATTCTTGTTTCAGCAGCGCTGCTGGGTTTTTGACCGCTGATGCACTAAATGTTCAAATAGAGAAGAACCAAAATTCAAAGAACTGCAACTTAGTTGAAGGATAAAAAGTAGATGTTATGTTAAATTTTACAGAATATGTTAGGTCAAAACATTGGTCAAATTACTCGTACTTTAACTACACTTCGACTGATTTCAGCTACAACATCACGCTTCCAATAACAAAAGAACAAAACGCCCAACTTATCAGTTATATGTCTAGAGATGCTCCAGATCACCAGATATTCAACTTTGTATATTTCAAAGTTAACGGGAAAACGGTGGATCAGGTGCCATTTTCTCCGTTGTACAAGAACGATCTTACAATTTTCAAGCAAAAGGCGGAATAGATGATTATTTATTTGGGAATCGCAGCGATAGTCATATGTGTATTGATAATATTCATTCCAATGATGTTAACGAAATTAAGACCAAGAATTCAAAGGAGCAAAGAATTGAAATAAAAAATTGGAATAGCGAATATTGATCACTTTGATTTGTGATGAAACGGTTTAATAATGTTTAATAACATGTATTTAATTGTATGTACTACTTATGACTATATAATATGAAAACATAAAATATGTCAAAGTATTAAATTGTGGCTCATAGAGCGAAAATATAAAATTAGCACATTTAAGCATAATAGACTTATTACTAATATACTGAATATCACTCTTTATTCTAAAACATCTCGGCGTAGTGCTTCACCTCGATGTCCATTTCGTCTTGGTGCAGCTTCATGTACTCCATGACTCTGTCCTGCAGCTTCAGCTGGGTCCACTGCATGATCGGTTTCAGGTAGATCTGGTCTTCTAGGGGTTGTTCGAAGCGGTCGATTTCGGCGTCCATGGTTTCTGTGGAGCGGAAGTGCAACCAGATGTAACTGTAAATTCAGTGACGCAGCGAAAGTCAACTTGTTTAAGAATAGAAGTTGACCTGAGATAGTATTCTAGATCAACTTCGGGTCAACTTGAGATAAACTAGATAATACAAATCTGAATCTTTGTGTTTCCAATTAACATTTGGAATACATATTTATTATATAATTTCACATTCATATATCCATCAATTACGTATCGTATCAAAATTGACAACATAATAATAATATATTAATAAATGACAATAATAATAGGGTTGTTATTTATACGGAAAAATACGGCAAAACAAAAATCATACGTACGGATGCTATATACGGAATAGCGATTTTTCCCGTATATATTACACTATTTTGTCATAAAAGTGAGTGGAAATGTTACATTTTATCATTATTATTACTATTAAAACATAATACTATAAAACTCCACTTTAATATAATGACTTAAAATATTCTTCAAAATACGATTCTTTTTAAAACGCTTGGGTTTGAATTATTAACGGGGTTATAATTGATAATAAAATGTTTTTGTAAGACAAAAGACAATAATAGATTCTTAACTGCAATTAAAATATTATTTCATGAAGTAATGTTTTCCTAATATCCATTAGTAACAAGTATATGTTTAAATCATGCCTTAATTTTACCTTGCTATAATTTTAAAGTATTATTATTTCATTTATTTAATTCTATTCAGTGAATATAGTATTATATTTTAGATTTTGTTCAATAGTTATTTGCGTATTTATGATATTTATTCCCATTTTATTAATGAGATTAAGACCAAGAATTCAAAGGAGCAAAGAATTGAAGTAAAAAATTGATATTGCCAGTATTGATCATTTTGATTTGTGAAATTGGATATATATATGAAATTGGTTCATCAATTTTAAATATTTAAAGATATTTGTAAGTCTAACTTTCATAAATTTGTATTGAGGATATAATACATATATAAAATAAATATAACTCATTTTAATATTTTTTTTCATTCAACATGAACAAGATGAATGAATAAATATAATGATCACTTTGATTAATAGAATAATTTATAGTTGTTTCTGAAGTAAAATATTTGCTAACTTTCTTCTGATTAATCTTATGATGCATAGTATAATTGTTAATTCTGTGGAATATACCTAATATAACCACTCGCTATTGAACTTGTTGGAGGTTATTTGTATAATGAAGAAAGTATTTAATTAAAGAAGAATGCCTATACTTGATTTGCGGTAACATTTAGATAATAAGACATCTCCAGCAGAAAAGTGTTGTACTATCGATCAGTAAGTTACATAACAGCGATTGCGATACTTATTTTACTTTTGCCTTTATTATATTATACTAAATTACAGAGAGTTAAGTCAGCGCAATCTAAAAATGGTATTACTTATATTTTACACATCTTTGATTTAATCATAATTAAAGTGGTAAGATTAAAATTACAAGATTACACGTATTAATATTTAAATGATCAAGTAAATACTGTTATTTTAATAAGTTTAAATAGAGTTTATTTAGATTATATTATTCTATTTGTTCATATTGTCTATTATATTATTATATTACTATGAACTTCATATTATAAATAAAAATTTATTAACTTTCTTATATTTTAAATTATAAGTCGATTACACAATAAAATCACAAAGTTTAAATTCTCAGGCCTATATTTCTCTTCTATTGACAGTTACAATATGTTTAACATATTAATATTCAATTATAATTCGCCTAACTTTAATCATTATAATATTTAACAAATATAAATCTTCGAATTTATAAATTTGCCTGTGATTATTTATATAAAGAAGACGCGATATAATTGAAAAAGAAATCTTGAACTTGATAAGTAGCTACATTTAGATAATAAGACATCTCTAGTAGAAAAGTTTTGTATTAACGAGTTGAAAGTAACATAATTGCTATCGAGATACTAATTATATTTTTACCGTGGTTATATTACACTAAATTATTGAGAGTTGACTCAGCGCAATCTAAAAACTGCATAAGAAATATTTAACTTGTATATTTTATCATTAGTTGAAGTGGGTAGTTTAAAAATTATAACAGTTTTAAATTAAACTTTAATGCATAATTATGATTATTTTAAAGTATGTATATAACTCTAGTTCGTATTCTAGTTTCTGCTCACTTTAGAATTATAAAGAAGTTTAGTGTTATCACATATAATATTTATCACATAATAATATTACAATTATTGCAATAAATAATCTATTGTACTACATAACCTCGAACTGAGACACCCACCCCCTTTCACTTACAGACACCTTCGATTTTTATTACATAAAGTGTCTGTAACTGAACTGTAAAAGGAGTTTGTAAGTGAATTTAACATTGTAAATCTCTTTTGTATTTACTAAGTTTTTTTGAGCTTTTGAACTTTGTATGACCTTATATATAAATTATATGTATCTACTTAATCTTCTATATAATGGTAATTTATACAAATTAGATCAAGAAACTAGAAATTTGATAAAATTTTCAGAAAATTTTTGGAAAAGGTGTCTGTAACTGAAATGGAAAACCAAATCTGACACAGAAAATATACCAAACTGAGCCAGATTTGCTCTCACTTATAGACACCCTGGCCATTTTTGAAAACTGCTGGTGTCTGTATTCGAACAAGGGTTGGTGGTTCAATTTGAGGTTATGTAGTAATAATACTGAGGCATTAATTATATTTCATTTCAAAATGGACTGTGAAACACGATTCCCAGTTATTTTCGGTTTCAGTAAATGTGTTATAGATACCTGATCCCTACAGTGATTAATGTTTTATAACTTGTTCAAAATCATTTTGTAAGACCAAAAATTAATAATAAAATTCACTCGATGGACCTCATCGCCGAGTTGCACTGTGTTGATATTTCATTCCCTGCGCACATGTTGCAGAAGTATTATTTGAGTTGATTTTCGGTGTATTCCGGGAAGAAACTGTTAACGGCCGCCCAGAAATTCGAGTTCTTCTGAATCCGCTGAATAACCGGGCCCAGAGATCCATAATTCGCCTGAATTTTTATTCCGGTTCCGTTTTCAACCGTTTATTTTAGGATTAACGGGAACTATTTCTAAAAGTTCTGGTCAAAACGGGATTTGGGTGGAGTAAATGTTGGTTAAGATTACAAAGGTTGATTTAAAATATTTTAATTATTTTGTTGGGTGTTCTATTGTTGAAAATTATTTGTATTTTGGGAAGCATTACTTGAGTAGTAAACTTAATTAGGAGGTGAATGAGAGTGTACGGTTGGTAAGCTGAGCGAAATTGAGTTTATAAGTGATTGCTACTTTAAATTTATTTAACTGAATGACAATTATTTTTGTGTTTATAAATATGATTTAATATTTTATGTGCATTTTTACACTGGAAGGGAATTAAATGGTGAATATTGTTGAGTTACGGCTTATTTTTGTTGAATTAGACTTATATTTGAATTTATTTTTAGTTTATGAATGTAAAGAGATGAAGCGATGTAGTTGCAAAAGAATATATCAACCTAACGCATGGTTATATTTAAATAAAATGACATCTCAGAGAGAAAAGTAATATATTGACGCTTACTTAACATCATAACAGTAATAGCTACAGATTATTTACTTAATTCACTATTATAGTTTACCATATTGTCGTCGTGTACTAAATCATTTAAAGTTAGCGTAGCATATTCTAGAAATTACATAATATAGTTTTGATATGATGGATCAATTAATTTACTCATATTGAAAGTGGGGATACAAAATGATGCGCTAAAATGAAATTATTTTAGTTTATTTCTTTGTATATTTATTAAACTAGGACTTTTTTCAAATCTATAGATCATTAATTTTTATAATGACGCTGTTACATATAAATGATTATAATAAATGAAATGTACAACTGAAATAAAATAGATTTAGCCGTCCGTTGTTTTTCTTATGTTTCCTTCGGTGTTTACAAAAGTGAGTACACAAAAGATCATACAGTTTAAATAGTGCTTTTATATAAACGTAATAACAATATTTCATTCAGTTATCAAGTTTTCGGTTAACAAGCTGTTATCAGTTGAGAAGTTATAGTTTTTTAATATATTTTAGACTTGGGATTATTAAACGAAACACTGTTGTAGAAGATTCTATTTTTATGAGAATTTGCGATTGGGACAATTGGTTAATATTGTTTGGGACATTTAAAAATGATTAGTTACATTCAGCATAATATTAGTATATATAAAATAATAAAATATTTAAAAATCTATCGAGTCAATCAAACGATTGATATTTTCGACAACTACTTATTGTATATTCAAATATTACACAAAGTAAACAGTTTTAACACTCCTATATGAAATTGAAGTCATAACAGAGAAAATGTAAATTAGATGCTGGTCCAGCTGACAAGCGGAAAATAAGTGGTTCGACGATGATGTTTGTGAACAACTGCGTTGGTGATGTAATTTTGACTATTGCGTGTAGATTTGGTTAATTGGGTCTTCCTCTAGGTGCTTTGTTGTTAACAATCGCTTTTCTCTATGAGGTATGGGCGTTCCGTGTAATTGGCAAGGCTTGTGCGTATTCTCACGCTGGTGATCTTTTAGATCTGATTAAGAAGTGCTACAACAAAAATCTGGCAATGTTCGTTGACATTTGTGCTGTATTAATGCTTTTTGCAGTGTAAATTTGTTACACTCTTGTAATCTCTTCGTATGTGCACTAGGCCTACGATTTCTTCACGAAAACACCTTCATGCGACCTTGATCCAGAATGTTTAAAGTAGTTCAAGAAAACTGAGTCCCTTATCAGGTTAATAATCGGATTCGCGGTGCTTCCTTTTGAAGATTTCATCACTTCTGTGAGCGTTTTGAACTTTATCAGTTCATTTGCTGTTGTTTTTGTGCTCATTACTCTTGTTTGCATCGTTTTCAGGGGAGTTTAAACATTAATAAGTGGACAGTTGCCGTTTAACGACGTTTTTGTGCCCCGAAAACCGGTTGTTCCGTATTAACCTGGTATATTTGACATTTTTACTGATTTCACTGGTATGTTCGCGATGTTTTCACTATAACCTGTCATTCCGCCGCTGTATGAAGAGCTAGTTGGAAACAGCGAGGTTAAGAAGTACATTCTAGGTAAAGCATCTGATATTGCAAGCATTATTTTGTACATTATGTATATGATCACTGCTGTTGTGGGCTGTTTGGTGTTCTACGGCGATAATCAGCCTGAATTCCACGAAGATAACATCCTAGTTAATTTCTCATCAAGTGATCTGCTCATGAGCATTGTCAGAATCATGTACATTCTCGTGGTGCTTATAGGGTATCCAGTAGTTGTATATTAAATCAGAGCATCAATGGCTTCCTGGTTCGGAATAGATAGATAAACAAAATGCTCAAAAATATCGTTTGTATCACTTGGACTCATCGCAACTCTGATTTGTTCTGGTGTTGCTCTCGTAACACCATCAATATTGGTTATTTTTGATCCATTTTGCGCTATTTTTGGAGCTGTCCTGTTCTAAATAATGCCGCTCATGGTATGGTACAAATTACCAAAACTTGAAAAACGACATCAATATTACAATGAGTAAGACTGCGAATTAGATAAAAAAGTTGCAAGAAAAAGTATATTACAAATAGCCTCTGCCATGATAGGTGTTAGACACCAAAGTATTCAAAAAGTCAATAGAGATCTTTCAGCAAGTTTTGTTTCGCGTACAAGTTTATCCAGACCAAGTTTAATTGCAGCTTTAGCCGGTCTAGAAGATACTACTAGTAGTGTATTTTTAGTTGGTGATGAAAGAAGTAGAGAATATATTGAATATTCTGAAGAATAAACTGAAGAAAAATTCTGGAAGCGTAGAAAAATGATTTTCTACCCACTTTTATCCGCTATAATAGCATTTAATAGCGTAAGTCTATTTGTAAGCATCATGCATATTATTCATGGAGAAGACTGAAAAGAAAATTTCATATATTAATAACTCAATAATTCATTCTAATTCTTTTCTATTATTATCAACGAAACTAATAAGTTCATTACGGCATTTTTATTTCTCTTTCTTCAATCTTAGTTCAAAGCCCAAATAGAAGAAGGTTTCTATTACTCCTGCACCACTTAAAATAAGTAATGCTATAAAAACAAAATCCATATATGTGTATTATTTAGTTAGTCCAACATAATTTATGAATAAAGGTTCTAGTGAAGCGCTAGGGCGAATTGGTTCAAGCGCTAAATATTTATAATTCATTAATTAACTTTCTTCGTAATGTATACAATCATAAAACCCTAGCCAAGGCATTTCAATCGTTTTTAAATGTCTAACGGATTAAAATATGATATTTCCTCCGAATTCTTGACTTAAATTTACTGATATTTAGTCATTTTAATCAGTACTTAATAAATTTCCATTTTATAGAATTACTTATTGGTTATCAAATGTAAAATTTGTTAATTAGCCTAATGTGTTTGGAAACTAATAGTCTTAGAAAACAATATCTTGTAAATCATCATCTATTGTTAAGTATAATATATCAACAAGATTTTTATCAACAAAAACACCATTACACAAGCTGTATCCGTATTATTTCTCAAATTATTATAGTTTATAGTTACTCATGTTAACATCTTTGAATATATTAGTTGGAATATATGTTAAATATGGATACCAACCAAAATTCAAAACATGGCTGCATCGACCTTCGCATTCTTTCATTTCATTTAAACTTTTATAAACTTTTTTAACTCCAGTCAAACCATAAATCAATGAAATTGATACTAGTGAAGTAAAACATACGCTAAATATAATTGTATGTAATAGGCGCTATTTTTAAAGGTATTATGATGTTTTGATTTTATATGTAGTTTTATAAGAGATCGTTTGAAGTGGAAATAATATGATATACTATATTTTTGTGTTTCATTCTAGTTTTGAAATCAGTAATACATTTTCTTCATTAATTTCAATACTTCTTCTTAATGTATCTACTTCTCTCTATCTTGTAAAGTTTTCAAGTTTTTATTAGTGAAGTTCGGTTTGTATGTAGTTTAGGTTTGCTTCTAGGAATTTTATTTCATTTTCCTGTTTTTAGAGTTTCAAGTCTTTCGAAACATCTTTGTTTTATTCGATTTTATTGTTGAAAATATCAATTATAGACTACTTTGACGATAATTCCTGTGAGATGATTATGTTCTTTTAAACAGTTTCGTTATAAGATTACTGCATATTTTCATAATCTTGCTGTAATGAGGCGATTTAATTATTAAGCTGAGTATTTTGTATTTGTAGCTTAGTTGATTGCAATTATATATTTTGCATGTCATTTAAGTCAACTTGGTATTTTTGTATTTGCAGCACTTAATCTGAGATTAAGCGTTTGAGGTCTATTATTTGTGTTTTGAGTGATTAGTTTTCCTCTTGTAGTTAGTTTGTGTAGTCTATTTCTTAGTAAATCTGGAGGCTGCGAATGTGGTGTATTTGATCTTCGGTTAGTGACTTGGTCACCTTTTGAAGCTCGAATCTGGCCTTGTGTGTTTCATTCTCTTGGTTTCTCAGTTTTGAGCGTGTGTCGTACAGCTCATTAGTTAGTGTTTAATATTTTTAGCGGTGCATGTCCAGTTCTTTTTTGTGGAGTTCCTGCAGATTCTCGTTCTGTTTGTTCAGTAGGTTAATTTCTTGGGTTAAAATGTAAACTTTGTCGTTGGATTGGACTGTTTGTGTTTCCTTAGTGGAGGATTCTTGTGTTACAAGCTGAACTTTGGTTACTCTTTCCTGTTGCATTACTTCTCTTAGTTGTTAAAGTTGCTCTTGTGATTGAATTAGGAGGGCTTCGGCTGTATCAGCTCTAGATTTAAAATGAGCAAGTTATTCTAATGTACCGTTTAATTAAAGAGATTTCTGCTCAGAATCTATTTATTAAATTTGATTTTCGTGTTGCAAGTTCATTAAACGAGTATTTAACGTTTGCAACAGCTATTATTGCTCTGCTTACTTCTAAATCATTTATTGTTATTCAACAACAGAGATTTCAGTTTTTGCCTAATCATCATACTCAGATATTTAAAGCTCATTATCTTATTTAAACCTCTTAAATAGAGAGTCTGACTATTTCTTACTGTTTCCTCTGTGCTTTCCGAGCAAGTCCTGCGTTTACAGGTACTTTAGATGATCTTAGAAACTGATTTGCATTTGAAGTGTTTTCAAAATTTCGTTCCATTAAAGTATATGCGTTTCTACAAGTAGTGGTTCTCCACTTCAAAACTCATAATGATTGTGAACAGTTCGAACAGCAGGACGGCCATTATCTAGGCTTCTCCACAATAGCTTGCTAAATTGTACAAGCCGTCTATAATTGACCACATAAGCAAGTTGACGGTGAAACTGCAGGACATTCAAGCCAAGTACATTGGTGAGGATCCTCATCCTAGGCTTTTTGTTGATTTTGAGTAGCACGATCACGTGAAGGCCATGTCACCGGAGGAGAGGGCGTGCTTGTACGCGGTTGCATTCGGTGTGTCAGTGAAAACTGCAGTTGAGCTTGCCATCCCAGATCCGCCCGACCGCTCCCGTTAAATGGTTTATAAATTAGTGAGGGATAAGAAAGAGCTCCTCGGTGTGCGCAGATCAAAGGAAACCTTTTTGAACGGTGAACAACTTCACGAGTGCTGCATAACAATGATGAAGCAGAAAATCTCCGGAGAGGGTATTTGGAAGTTCCTCGAGGAGAAAGCTGATCAACTATTCGGACCAAGCAACTGGGACAGAGGCGTTCTTAACTAAAATTACATTGACATGGTCCAAAAGAAGCTCAAATTCATGACCACGAACGGAACGAGCGCTGTGAACTAAATAAACCAGGTCAACTTCCAACAGTCCAGAATGGCCGAGGTCACAGCAAGACTTCAAATGCAACAAAAACTGCTGGCCAAGGTGTACGTGGACCAACAGCCGGTGGCCATGCAAGATTTCGCGTGCGGATCGTACGTGTGGAACGAAGAAAGTAGTGATTGAACGAGATTATTCTGAAAAATATGTTATAATAAATTAATTGATAAAATACCAAATAATGGCTTCTAAAATAATTCAAATATTCAAACAAATATGTAATTTAAAGATTACATTACAGTAATGTAATTTGATTTATTTCTACTTAGAATAGTATACAGCGTTTAATAAGCGCTGTAATAGTAAATGATCAACATCATAATCACATGTATATTTTAATAATATAAAGAACGTACATTAAGAATCATAATTAGTATAAAGATGTTAAATATTAAGAATATTCAATAATTAACCAAATAATTATTAAACTACAATTGTTAACACAGTTCACATGTTATAATTTCATTAATTTATTAAGAGAGTACTTTAATATGTATATTAATCTTCCACTTTACTTGATGATAAAATAAACATGTTTAATTCCTGTTATGTAATTTTTAGACTGCGCTGAGTTAACACTAAATAATTTAGTATAATACAATAAAAGCAAAAGTAAAATAAGTATCTCATTGGCCGTCATGTAACTTACAGATCGGTAGTACAACACTTTTCTTCTTGAGATGTCATATTATTTAAATGTTACTGTAAATCAAGTACAGGCATTCTTTTTTAACTATATACTTTCTTCATTATACAAGTAACCTCTAACTAGTTTTTCAATGAGTTAATAAAACGAATAAATATATTATGCATCTACGTTGTATTAATCTTCTTGTGCTAGTTTATCAACAATGTATAAATGATCAACTAAATTAAGTGAATACGTTTATCATATTGCGTTAATTATATTATTATATTATTCAGATTTTATGGATTATCAATATTATATTTTCACTTATAGCTGTTTCATTCAGAGTTTTAATAAGATATTAATATTATTCGTGATTAAGATTAGAGAGACATCTGATTTTACCTATAAGTCATGAAAACTTGGCAGGCAGCTATTTATATCTATTGTTAATAATATATGTTACGTATATTATTGTACATAAAATTAATGTTAAGTGAGTCTATATATTACAGTGATTTATTTAGAAATATTGTGTAACTGATTATCTTATTTTATCTTTTCCTTTTGGGTATATTTATACAATTTAATAGAATGTATTTGACGAGTTTTCCTAACGAATGAATCCACTTCATTCATTAAAATGGAGTGCTATGATTACTACTGGGATTGTCTGTATGCAAAGAACGGTTAAGAGTGTCAGTACTATGATAATTTAGAGAAATATTGCTTCTTTTCTGTTGATAATGTCGCTTGGTGGTTGTGGCTTATCGTCGCTGGAGCAATTGTTATGCTTATTTCCTTTATCACGTGCTGCGTATGCTGCTGCTGCAAGAAACAGTAAGTCAAGTACCATAAGATTGTTGAAATTTAAAATCCAATGTAAGAAGAAGAAAAGTATAAAGTTCCAGTCCAGAACGTTCAAGCATATCAACATTACCAGAACATGTTGAACATACCGCCAGTTATGCCATAGATGTACATCCCACAACCAATTTATCAACAAATGCGTTCTTAAATTCCTAATTACAATTATGAAGTTTAAAATTTAAACGTTTATCCTAAGGTTCCAATGTTGTAAATAATAAAGTGATCCTTTTAAATTATATCGTTGAAAAATTACTTATTATCATTCATAAGAGCGTGCGAGAGCCCAGCTATTTTTCGCTTTCGAAAGTCTCATTATCGTTCGTTTATGCTGTTTAGCAGAAACACGTAATACGTCTAAATTTAAAGTGGAGAACAATGTCATAACTTTTAATCTTTTTCTTCCTCTTTGTTTTAGATGATATGTATATTTATGATGTTATGAGTCACAAGTTGTGAGTAAGACTCATATAATTGTAAAATTAACTATTACTATAATACTATGTTTATAATAAACTCAACATAAACGATTGATAATTTTACACTACTGGTACTTTTTGATTATTTTTACAATATTATAATGACGATTCTTGCACATACAATTACACAAATAGTAATTTAATATTTCATTGTAATCTAATTTTTCTATCATAATTTACAGTGATGATAAGGTTACAGTTAAGTTTATTTTGTAATATAAATGTTATGACAACATGAAATTAAATTTTAATAATATAAAGAATGTAAATAAAGCGTTGAAGATTTCAGAAAATCTTGTGTTTTGTGGTTAGTACTTTCCATACTCACCCACTTTTATTTATGATCAAGTAAACATGTATAATTTTTGTTATGTATTTCTTAGATTGTGCTGAATTAGCGCTCAATAACTTAATTAAGTATGATAAGTATGATAAAGTTACAAGTAAAATAAGTATCTCATTGGCCGTCATGTAACTTACAGATCGACAGTACCATACTTTTCTCGTCGAGATGTCATACTACCTGAATGTGACCACAAATCAAGTCTAGGCGTTCTTCTTTAAGCGTGTGCTATCCTCCTTGTACAAGCAACCTCTTAATAGTTCTTCTGCAAGTTAATACACTGCATCATTAAACGAGTAAGCATATTATGCATCATCGTTAAATTAATCGTCTTTCGTAAGTTAATCAAAGACATAGTAATAAATGATATATTAAATGATCAACAAAAAGAAGTGAATACGTTTATTACAGCAGACTAATCTATTTATGAACACAATCAAAATCTAATGACAATTCGAAATTACTTTCATTTCGAAGACCGCAATGGAACTCGATTAAACAACAACGTTCAATTATATTTATAATACATTATGAAGATAATATTGAGTGCTGTTAGCTGATTATTTTCGAATATCTCATTAAAAATGATTATTCAATTTTATATCTAGTAAAGAAATATAATAATTTTTTCATATTTATAACATAAAATGTTAATTAATATAATTAATATAAACATACAATGTTTACATAATTTTAACAAAACAAGATAAAAACAAAATGTGAAACCTGTTACTGCATTGAGTGAATTGTAATTGTATACACACATTTAAAATTATATCCATATTTAAATAGCAATATTTTGCGTTTATATATGTTTTTAAATATATGTTTATATATGTTTTTAATATCACTTCAAATATCTCACTGGTCATTACAAACACTATACATCTAAAACTAAGCTGCAATGGCACTGGAAAAATATAATTGAATATTTTGTAGTTTTTAATTGAGTTTGTTGACTTTTTCTATAAAAGTTATCTTATTTCTTTTGAAATTGATTTTGAGATCGTAGTATTGCTTGTAGTTCTCTTCAACTTTATTGTTCTGCATGAAGAAGCATTTCATGTTACGCGACATCATCAGCAACTCAGAAGTTGGCTCTTTTTAGTCCCCGAATATATGAGCGGCTTCACTGCTGTGTGAGCATTCGTCATCGATATAGTTGTCACGAAAATTTATCTATTTCACACTAAATTTTTATCTATTTATTTTACTGTAAATCACGGATAAATCACAAACTTTATTATTTTTAACGTTAAGAACCGTCAAGTCGTCTATTTTATCTAACGGTGATAAATCTACGATTTAATTATTTTGCAATTGTAAAATATTGAGATTCACCAGGTTTTTTAGCGGAGAGATGTCAGATATCGTGTTATTTCCGATCTGAGAGGTTTCATCATCATTGGATATAAGAAGTTATTTTAAATGGACTAACAGTCTGAGAGCCGAAATATCAGAAATACGATTATTATCTAACGACAAGGTTTCTAAATTTGTTAAATATCTTAGCGGTGATAGATCGATAATTAAATTATCATCTAGATACAATTTTTGTAATTTGTGAAGAAAATTTAAAGGAGTAATATCTGAAATTTAATTTTTACTTAATTGAATTTCCACAAGATTTTTAAGATTTTGAAGCAATCCAATGTCGGTTATATTGTTTTTGTATGAATATAATAATATTAATTATTTCAAATCTTATAATGGTGAAATTTCTGTGATGTCAAGTTATCCTATATCTAGTTACATTAACTTTGCGAGTTTGCTAATTGGAGATATGTCATTAAATTTATTTTTGCTCAAAGTTAACTCAGTAAGATTGGCAAGTTAGGACACGTAACTTATATCTTCAACTTAATTTTCTTCAATTCTTTAAACTTACAATTTAGTCATCTTTTCAACAACTTAAATATTAGATACTTAATTATTTTGAATTTATAGCTCTTATAACTCCGTCAAAAGCTCTAAATCAGATATATCTTATGATTAACGTGTTTTTTCAGTGGAGTAATATCTGATAACTGATTACCCCAAAGTTATAGCACTTATAGATTGACAAGGAGTGAAATAGCTGAAATGTCAGTAAGTTAATTTCCACCAATGTAGAGATCGGTTAAACTGGTCATTATTTCCATATTGGTCAAAGAGCTAATTTTGTTGCTTCTCAAATTTAGGATCTTGATATTTGGTGTTAGATGCAGGTCATCTAGGGATTAAATATCGCAGCTTTCCAGTTTGAGATCTTTTATATTTAGAGGTAGTGTTTCTGTGTCAATATTCGGACAATTTATAAGAACGAGTTTATTAACGTCCAAGTTTTGAATATCAGTTAGAACCTTCAAGTCTTCTTCGTTCTCTATAGTAAGCTCATTGTTTTCAATCGAATTTGCTAATTTATCGATAATATTATGACTAGAGATTTCTAATTCAGAATTCATATTATATATTTGGGTGTGAAGTGGTATTTATAGTATTGATAAGTGTCAATATTTATTGTTAATAATTTTAACTTATATATCATGATATCATGATATCATCATCGTGATATTATATGATGATGATATCACAGTTGATGGAAAGAAGGTGTACCTCGATATAGGTATCACATTTGATACTAAAATATATTTTAGAATCAAATATAAGCATTACGCACAAATGAAGGATTAGAATGGCGATCCGCTGAGAGTTATTCCTATAATAATAGGAAAGAACTGTACAATTCACACAAAATCGCGAGAATTTTTAGATGAGCTTGATATTAGGATGGAAAGCGTATACGAGGAGATAGGAAACTTACTTGGAGTATATAAAGCCAACTGCACAGCAATCATGTATAAGAAAAAGGTGTCCCAACATAGTACTGAAAGGAGAGAATAAGTCAATTTTTAAATAAATTAGAACGAAATCCTGCTTTCACTCCCTGTAATACAGGAAGAAGTCCGTATGGAACTTACTATGTAAAACAACAAGACACAAACACAGATTTTATGCAGTTAATATATTGCAGAGATTTCGCTTTCAAGAGTAAATGAGCATGAACAGGAAGAAACTGATTAAAGAGTTATGACATTGTTCCCTGCTCTAAACTTAGAAACACTACGCGTTGTTGATACGCTAGTCCCAAGATTCATACCAGCCATCCCAAAGATTGTTACAAAGATAACTTCCGAGGTCAACAATGTTAGTTCAAGTGCCGAACTAACTTAGGTTGTCTGAGGAGGCTATTCAGAGTGACAATCCTAGAAGTGGATTGTCATGATTTATGAGATGAAGATGGAATGATTGAATTGAGCCTTAGTACTGATGATAAAGTTATAGTTAAGTGAGTCATTTTATAACTGATGGTATTATAAAATGTAATTATATACAATATATATGATACACTTCATCTAAATAAAGAAATATATATGATCAAAATCATCAGATGAAAAATACGCTTTTTGATATAGATGTAATTTATATAACTATCTTATCCATACTCATCATCTCTGAAAATTTAATAACTTAACACTAATGTTATTTATAGTAACATGGCAAAAAATAATCCTATCAATTCTGAATTGACATAATTTGATGGCATTTAAAAAATTATTAAAAAATTAATAATGTAAAGTCCTGCTTAGTTACAAAAGTAAAGAAATCATGAAAATATCAATTGTAAATGTACCTGCGATAGAAATAACTGATTGAAGATATTTTTAGATGAACATTTTTAGTATACGTATTTCTGAATTAGTTCTACTTGTACATTGCAAATTGATTTCTGGATAATAGAGCACTGTATTTTTATCAATAAATTTATATTTGTTTAAATAGTGGTTGAGTATCAGTAGTAGACAGATTTAGACATATCAAACACAACTTCCATATTATTTTAATTCAACGATAATTAATTATACTTCTTCCACTCCAAACAATGAACTGTTGTAAAACTGTTTCTCTTGAGACTTGGTTCGAAGCGGCTATTTTCGATCGCTCCACATTTCTTTTAAAACATTCTAAAGAGTTTTCTGGTGAATCCGACTAAAACGGTCTTTACGCGATTCACCACTCAATTTTGAACAACTCAATTCAGTCACTTAATGTTCTTCTTTAATTTGAAGGCGGAGCTCGGACCTTAAAACCGCTGGTTCGGAGTGGTGCATTTTTCGAGCCGAACCTCACCGTTTTGCAATTCAGCGTTATACATAACAATTACAATGTGATTTTAACGGTCCTTAATTACTTTGTTGACCTTAATTTCAAATCAACACGAACTTTAATTTGGTTTATTAATAACTTGTCAATGCAAAACATGTCTTTGTACAAAAACGCGTTCTTCAAAAGAGAGGTTCGGAGTGGGAAATTCGTACAGTTTATCACAAATGCAGCATTTTTCGAATTTACACTGCAAAATTTCGAGGAAACGAACTAAAACGTGCTCGAGCAAATCTACGACCTCAAAAAGTACCCAACCAGATAAATTGAAAGATTGGCTAAACTAATTAAAATATAATACGATATAAAACAAGAAAATATGATCAAAACACAAATTGGCATTGTGGCCGGAAAAGAATTCATGTACCTCACTCAAGACGGATCTGAAGAATGAAAATATTTAGATAATAATATATTATACAGTACAATGAAATTAGTTTTCACTATTTTAATAATATGATAATAATACTAATTACAACTATAAGTATTCCAATTGCTATATAGAACGGAGCCCACGTGTTATTGTACATTATTATAACCTCAGTTGAAGGATTAATTTCAAAATTATTGCAGTAATGAAAACCAGTTTAAGATCCAGATTGCAGTTTGAGTTTGGCTGTCATCAACGAAAAGTTTTCAGAACACGTTTTCCCTTCGTACATGTCCTGGTACGTCGGGTCGTACTGGTCGCACGTGAAGCAGATTGTGGTTTTGTAGTCGCTGTAGTTTACTTCCTGGACGAAGTTGTAGAACCCCAGGAACTTGAACTGCCTCTGGTGCGTGTAAAACAGAGAAATGTGGTTGCGGAGCGTCGGGTCCTGGTACTGCTTTCTGCAGCCGGCGTCGTCCTCGAAAACGATGGTGGCGCACATTTGGCTGTCGTATATCTTTAAAGTCTGCTGGGCGATGCAGCCCAGATACGCCTTTCCGTACTGGCTCACTTCGTAGAGAATTTTCCCGCCCGCGTCCAAAAACGACAGCACGATTAGAGAATAGGTGGTGTCGTTTACAAATTGGTTCTTCCTGAAGTTCTGGTATTCGCCGTCCGAGGCGAACTCAATCCCGACTCTGTTGTTGTAATCCTCTATCGGCAGCGTCTGCTATTATCTGTAGAACACGTTTTGCTGTTCCTTCTGGAACATGTAGTGGTCTAGGCGCACGCTCACGGCGGAAGACGTGTCGCACTTCAGCTCATTCACCAGCGTGTCTCTGATCTGCACGAACAAGCCGCTAGGCGTAAGTATCGAGTACAAATACATGCCCCAGTACGAAGAAGTGGGTGGGTCTACCGCCACGCAGTTCCAGGTGTCCACGGAGACTTTGTTGTGGATCGGCTGCTGCAGTATCGTTTGGACTCCGTTGGTTTGGAAGTAAATGCTCAGCGACATCGAAATCATTCTATCATTTATGTAGTGGCTGTAAAATTCTTACAACTCGATGGCGGCCTGGGCCTTCTTAATTCTGTAAACGGTGATGTCTTTGAAGATTAGAGATGAGGCGTTGTATTGCCCCTCCACGCAGTTTGAAGAGCAGGGCTGGATTTGGATTTGCTGGTTCTGGTTGTCTACCTCGTAATTCAGGTATATGCTAACGCTGTGCGTGAAGTCGATGTTGCAGCTGTTGGGCGACACGACTATGTCTAAGTCTTCGTAAATCGTGTACTTCAGCGAAATCTCCTTCAGGCAGATGGTTCCGTTGTACTTCACGTGTTCGATCGTGTTGATCGAGTTGTTCACCTTCACCAGGTTCACATCGTACCAGAGCTCGTACATGGCGGAGTGCTTGTCGATTATGTGGGAGTAGTCTGAGTCAGATAGCTGAAACGTGACCACGATTTTATATTATATTATTTTTTCATAAACTACGTTGATTAATATGTGTAATATGAATATTAACGATTAGAATAACTTTTTATGTTAGTAAAAATGAAAGCATATGTTATTACTAATGAATATAATAGAATATAATATTCATTCATGTTGGAGTGAAATCATAGGAAAATAAAAAATATAAGATAACTTCATATATCATCGTATTCTTATAGAAACCATATAATATTCCAATATTATTCATTCCTTCAGCATTCTTTGAACATAAATTAATCTAAATAATTTTATAATCTATTTATTGATCGTATCTCGTTACATAATTAGTGAATAATACTTTAAAAACTATCAATACTATTGGTTTCTTATTTTATAATCTATTAGCTTAGTCTTAGCAAATATATTTTTAATATGTTTTAATTTAGTTTGAAATCATTATAAGAACATAGTTATCACATATAAGTATATTTAAACATGTTAATGTCAATAGCGTAGTATAAATCGTATATTTTATATAATGATGATTAACACTTTCTTGATGAACTTTGAAGTGGTTTTAAAATGTAGTATTGTATATTATATTAGTATTCTATACAAATATTGTAAAAATATTATGGAAAAAACGCCTCTAAATGACCAAAATCAATCAATCATTCTGCAGGCTTCTTGAAAACTGCAGAATTTCTACTGCAGTTGCAGGAGTTTTTTCGTCCTGCATGCAGTTACTTCTGCAGTAAAACGACGATTTACTGCAAATACTGCAGAAAAGGGAGCCTTACTTTGCATCTGTAAATCTGTTATTTCAAATAAATGTGCTCAATAATATCCATCAAATATTAATATAGAATTCCTATAATATAATTACAGAGTATGTTCGTCTAGGTAATATTTTCTCCACAATACAATAAATACTATCAGTTCAGATGTAGAATATCTGTGCAGTCTTCGCTGGAGTTAGAAGGCGTGTCCAGCTTCTTGGGGCTTTGCTTTCGCTTCGTGGCTCTGGATTTGATTAGCAGGATGAACGCGATGACAAGCGCGACGCACAGGCTCACGGCAATTGAGACAACGATAATCGTGTTGCTTTTGATCTTGGCTCCAGCTCCCTTCTGAAACGTGTAGCTTCGACAGTTTTGTTCTGCGATAACCACTATGTCGTTCAGTTGTATAACGTTTACCACCATTTATTTCAAATCCGGGCCGAACAGACTTTCGTGAACTACCTTTCCGCGGTGCAGCACTTTTACGCTGGCTTCGCTCGGATCGCATAGGCGCGTGAGCTTGATAATCATCCCGCTGGTCGCCAGGTTCAGCTTGAACAGGCAGCCGAAGCAGTGGTCCAGTTTTTGGTTCTGGTAGGTGGAGGCTAAAAGCAGGACCATTAGAGTGAAACTAATATTTACTGTTCATTATTTCGATACTCTCCATATATTACATTTAATAATAAAAATTATAAATCAAATCTTTATCTTAGTTAATATTGAATTGAATACATCACATGTTATGTTAGTTATTGAATATACAAAATACTGCACATTTATAGTATTTCATATTATTAAATCTGGCCACATTTTAGTATACTGTTATTGTTGTAATTCACTGATGTACGTTATGTCAAATTCAAAGCTAATTTACTTTAAATAATAATTTATAAGCTCTTGCTCTTGTTCTATATGTTAAAAACAATTGAAATGCCTTGGTTAGGATTTTATGATTGCATAAATTACGAAGAAAGTTAATTAATGAATTATAAATATTTAACTCTGGAACCAATTCGCCCTAGCGCTTCATTAGAACCTTTATTCATAAATTATGTTGGACTAACTAAATAATACACATATATGGATTTTGTTTTTATAGCATTACTTATTTTAAGTGGTGCAGGAGTAATAGAAACCTTCTTCTATTTGGGCTTTGAACTAAGATTGAAGAAAGAGAAATAAAAATGCCGTAATGAACTTATTAGTTTCGTTGATAATAATAGAAAGGAATTAGAATGAATTATTGAGTTATTAACATTGAAATTTTCTTTTCAGTCTTCTCCATGAATAATGTGTATGATGCTTACAAATAGACTTACGCTATTAAATGCTATTATAGCGGATAAAAGTGGGTAGAAAATCATTTTTCTACGCTTCCAGAATTTTTCTTCAGTTTGTTCTTCAGAATATTCAATATATTCTCTACTTCTTTCATCACCAACTAAAAATACACTACTCGTTGTATCTTCTAAACCGGCTAAAGCTGCAATTAAACTTGGTCTGGATAGACTAGTGCGTGAAACAAAACTTGCCGAGAGATCCCTGTTAACTTTTTGAATACTTTGGTGTCTAACACCTATCATAGCCGATGCTATTTGTAAAATACTTTTTCTAGCAGCTCTTCTATCTAACTCACAGTCTTATTCATTGTAATATTGATGTCGTTTTTCAAGTTTTGGTAATTTGTACCATACCATGAGCGGCATTATTTAGAACAGGACAGCTCCGAAAAGTGCGCAAAATGGATCAAAAATAACCAATATTGATGGTGTTACGAAAGCGATACCTGAACAAATCAAAGTTGCGATGAGTCCAAGTGATACAAACGATATTTTTGAGCATTTTGTTTATCTATCTATTCCGAACCAGGAAGCCATTGACGCTCTGATTTAATATACAACTACTGGATACCCTATAAGCACCACGAGAATGTACATGATTCTGACGATGCTCATGAGCAGATCACTTGATGAAAAATTAACTAGGATGTTATCTTCGTGGAATTCTGGCTGATTATCGCCGTAGAACACCAAACAGCCCACAACGGCTGTGATCATATACATAATGTACAAAATAATGCTTGCAATATCAGATGCTTTACCTAGAATGTACTTCTTAACCTCGCTGTTTCCAACTAGCTCTTCATACAGCGGCGGAATGACAGGTTATAGTGAAAACATAGCGAACATGCCCGTGAAATCAGTAAAAATGTCGAATATACCAGGTTAATACGGAACAACCGGTTTTCTTGGCACAAAAACATCATTAAACGGCAGCTGTCCACTTATAAGCGTTTAAATTCCCCTGAAAACGATGCAAACAAGAGTAATGAGCACAAAAACAACAGCAAATGAACTGATAAAGTTCAAAACGCTCACAGAAGTGATAAAATCTTCAAATCCGAATTCGACCGCTTCGAACAACCCCTAGAAGACCAGATCTACCTGAAACCGATCATGCAGTGGACCCAGCTGAAGCTGCAGGACAGAGTCATGGAGTACATGAAGCTGCACCAAGACGAAATGGACATCGAGGTGAAGCACTACGCCGAGATGTTTTAGAACAATGAGTGATATTCAGTATTATTATTCTCGAAGATAGCAGTTATATAGTAATGTTAGTCACTCTGTGAGGAACTCCTCTTTCTTCTCGTCTAGCAGGATGCCTCTTTGAGACAGCGTCCCGATTATCTTGTCTATGTTTTTTCTTGTCGCGGTCTATCTTTTCTCTTTCTTCCGACAGCTTGGCGATCTCCATCGCGGCGAGGCGTCTCTCCTGGGTTAGGCGCGAGTACTCTTTCGCGACTTCGTATGCGTTTTGATCTCGGTCCAGCTCGTACTGCTTCTTGGAGTACAGCACTTCCTGAAGCAGGTTGTACTTCTGGTTGATATCGTCTCTGTTGCTTTCGTTCTTTTGGGATATGTTCTGAGATAGCGGTATTTATTGTGTTTGGCTGGAGCATCCAATCATGAGGTAATTCAACAATATAACTTAAAAAGAATATTTCAGTTAACATTCTGTTTCAATAGTATAAATATGAAAACAATCAAAACATCTCATAATCATACCCGTCGTATTTAGCTGTTTCATTCAGAGTCTGCGTTAATCCATATTGGCTTTGCTCCTAAAACGTTCTCAGTGGAACTTCCGCGTGAATACAGTTCTCCATAGATTGGCTTTAAGTAATAAGTTCCTAATTATGTTCAATCACTTAAGAACAGTTTATAAATTCATTTTGAATAAAACTGAGTGCGTTATATTCTGAAATGCAGTTCAAAGTCCGCTGAATATTCTGAGAAATGAACTGACTTTGAACTTTTCTCTTCACATTTTAGTAACGAACTTCTTGTTTCTTCTTATTTTATTTATTGTCGTTCAGAATCTTGACCTGGTAGTTTACGAATTGGTAGAGCGTTTGGTAGTGCAGTTTAAGAGTTGGATAGCTTATTTGCAGTCTGCACTAAATTGTAACCACCAGGTCTTTTATTGAGCAGAAATTTACTAGTTCGGCTATAATTCTCTCAATTTCAGGTCTATAGTCGTAAATGTTGTCGCAAAACTGCTTGCTCCACGTATTATGGAAATAGTCGTGAATCTTCTTCGGAGTCACGTCTAACAAAACAGACATTTACTTCCACAGGTCAAATTTGGTTCTGCCATTTTCAGACTTCTCAATAAAGACGTCATACGCCTACTTAGGTGTTTCTACCGATGTACCAAATTTAGCATTTATGGCTTAGACGAAAGCACTATCAAAAAGTTCTTAATAATTGGTATCCATGTAATGAAGTGAAAACTGGGCTATAGTTGCGTTCATTAAAACTTTTATATTTTAGTATAGAACACAACGCCTTTTAACACGATTAAACTAAAAAGTGTGAAGTGTTTCTTAAATAAACAAGTTATTATTATTGAATAATACGCATAATTTGAATACACCACTTCAAACAAAAATATGGCGGATGAGCGTCCACAACATTTGCAGCTAGAGATAACGTAAAATCTCTTTGTTTAAGCAATCGACTTATAGATAGTAAAGCAATCGCTAATAGCGTTATGAACTGTAAGAACATAAGCTTTATATAGAATTCAGATAAGTAGTGGCTGAGCTGTTAACGTTACATAAAAGGTTTACAGTTCGCACAACGTAAAAATTGAATATTAATATAATTTGGATCAACGTTACGAATCCTACTTACTGTTAAAAAGAGAAATAACGATGCACCACTCACTCTTTGACAATGATTACAAAGCTTTTAGAATTCGTCTGGACTTTTTAATCAATTACGTTATGGACATACATTGATATACAAGATAACAAATATTCGGTTTTCTATATAAGCTACAGCTCTAAATCAAAGAATTCTAAGCTCATAATAATTGGTAGTAAACACTGCGACTATAAAATAAAATATATATTGTTTGCAGCAAAAATATAATTCAAAATTTCAGTTCTGCTAAATAATTAAGAAAAAATAAGCAGATTTAACATTTTATTCAAAAGAAAATCATAATACACGTAAGAATATTTATTCAAGAGGAGCAGCAGCAAGTAGTAAAAACTAAACCAAAAATCAAACTCAATTTATTTCCAACGTCAGTTTAATTATTTGCAATTTTATTGCGATTCTTAGTAGATAATAGTAAAATTGATCGACGAAAGATCACAAATAATTCAATAATTGTGAAATAGTCTTCTAGATTAGCGAATGTTATCCTGGACTAGTTTATGTGATTAATTGATCCGTCAATGGAGTGAAAGCAGTGAGAAATTAACATTTATATTATTGTATAATATTTAATAAATGGGGTAGGTAGGTTTTAATGAACGCAACTATAGCCGAAAACTGTGTATGAATATGAAAATAATGCATGAAATTTTGAATATTTATTATTTTTGAAAATGTATATGTAACTTGTAATATGATGTCTTAAAATTCATTTTAGTCCTGTCTTATAATTTATAATTGGTTTGTTAATTGGTATAATAAAATTAACCTACGTTATAATAAATGTAGTTTGTCTAAATGTATATTACAATATAAGATAAATTTTAAATATTTCACATTTCACACACATGACCCGTTATTATTATATGTTTTTCCATTTTATGTACATAATGTATTTCCAATTTAAGTAATTATAGCTAATAACGAGTTCATATTGTTATTGATTGTGGTTTAAGTTGCCTTAGTGGCTACAATTTAAACATTTATATTATTACTTTATGTATTAATATAATTTGTTACAGAAGTTGAATTTGATATAATTCTTTATTCTAGTACAGTGGAGTTAGTGTATAATTCTGCTTCAAGCTAAGATTTCAATGTAGAAATATTGCTTACTATGTTTCCGCTGAGTACAGCCGAATTAGAAGTTAAGTTAGAAAACGCTTAAGATCGCAGCGCCTCTAGATCAGCATGGCTATTTGTGGTAAGTGTAGCTATGTTAGCTAGAATAACAGATGCATTACTTATTATTCTTTATTCTAATACTGTTGAATTTTGAATTATATTTTATTACAAAGAGTTTTACGCTGCGCTAGTCTCTCGTTACAATAATGTCTTTAAAACACTAATATTACTAATCAATCTGGTATCGATCGCATCTCTAGTAGAATCAACATATAATTTAGTATTTGTGATATTTGAAACAACATTTTAATCGCTTTGCAGAACTTATGAATCGACATAACTTTTTAACGTAGAAATATTGTTAACAAGATTTGAGTTAATAAGCGCGATATTTGACGTTGAGTTCGAAAAGGCTTGTGATCTAAGCGCCTCTATATCAGTATGAGTATTTGAGGTGAGAGTAATTATATTAGCTTACAATAAAGATGCGTTACTAATTATTCTTTGTTCTAACGTTGTTGAATTATCAATAATATTTGAAATCAAAATATTTTTGATAACATCTGTTTCTCCCTGAAGTTGAATTTTTAGAGCTGTAACATTACTAATTAATCTAAGGTCAATCGTATCCCGTGTTGTATTTATGTATTGTTCCATCATATTATTACTTAATGCAGCTGCCTGATCGCTTAGAAGAATGCGAGCTAATAATGAGGTATTTAGTGTTGAGATATTTGATACTAATTAATTTTCTAAATATATCTTTGTACTGCTAATATTATTAAACAACCATTGATTTAAAGCACTAAAACTAGAATTTGTAAGCAGTTCTTACTTTAGTATTTACAAATCAGTATTTGATTAAAGCCAAGTTATATTTTAAATTATTAAATTTTATAAATAAGCGTTTAATGAATCTAATTTGCTTTGAGTTTAATCGTCCAATGATTATATGTCTTTAGACACGTTATTACTCAGACACTATAATTTATTATTTACATCTTGAATTTAAGTATCAATTTAGATATCTAAGAAAGTAAGTTAAGCAATAATATGCACGCAAACTGAATTATTAAGTAAATGTCCTTCACCACAGATGCATTTTACCCCATTAAATACAAATGGCTAAATACATAACATAATATCGTTTACCAACTGTCCATTTATAAGTTCTGTCTGACAAAGACCATATACAACAAATTAATCTCCACAAACTGTGCACTATTAGATAATTTATTACGTTAAATCAATAGAAAATAACGTATCTCCAACTTGTTTCATTTATGAACATACTTAAAAACTGTTAACAAATATTTAAACATCCACATTAAGTTCTGAAACAATATATCCGTTATTAGTACTATCAATAAGTGAAGTTCCAGACAAAGTAGAGTTTTATATTAAAAACATACTGATCTTATCATTGATAATATTTACTATCCCAGATCCATGGTTCGTTATAAATCTATACTAGATGTTAGAATTTAATATTTCGAATATAGTTTAAATACTTAATGTTATTCCTGATATTATTTATCCTTAAGCTACCAATATTAATTGTGATGAATCAATTGATACATCACATTTAATACATAACAATGCACATTTAATTACTTATTTATTGATAGATACGTTAATAGAAGTATTACTTAACTATATATAATCCTTATTAAAACCAAATACGGCAAATACATCAACATATTCAAACTGAGTTTATATTATTGTATTCTTGATTGTGTCAGTATAAATAAACATTGAACTAGATGATTGTGCAATTTGAAGGTTGTTAATCAATTTAATACTTTACATATTTTAAATTTTTTGACAATAAATATATGTTTCGCCATCCACTACAAGAGCTTTTTCACATTACTATTTTATATTGGTATGTAATTATTTCTACATTATAGAAGAGATTACTAACATTATAATTTATTATAATCTCTATCCAGAGCCGTAAATTGTTTAATCCCTTGATTGTTTAGAGTATGCGCTTTTCGCTATCCAGAGCCTGACTTTTCAACGCTTCTCTCATCTTTGGCCCCAGCCCACCTACATCCAAGCCAAGACGCGAATCTTAAGTTACGCAGCTTTGTTTTCCTCTGTTGCAGGCCATATAATTTGTCTGAATGACGTCGTGATTTGGTTAGATATGGTAAGAACGAACGCACTCTCTTTGCAGGCCGCATGGAAATCGAACAACGATTTTGTACAGTCCTAACTCAGTAGACATCTATTCACTCTATGATGGCGAAGAAACTCGAGCTGTCTGATTATTATCTGGTGCAGATTTATAGGTTTTCACCATGAGGACTTTTGGTGGAAAATACAAAATTGCAGAAACTTACTGCACTGTGTTATCTTGAATATTAATAAATAATTTGATTTAATACATGGAATTACTTGAGATTTCCTTCACTACTGAGACGGCTCTTGCACTACGCGTATTCCAGAGTTTGAGAACTCAACTCGATTTCATGCAATACACAAATAACCACACACATTTAAATACAGGTATTCCGAAAAGACTAGCCGCGTTGAAATCAACCAAAAACTGACGTAGTGTTTTAAATTATCATTCCAAATCCAGCCAACAGTACTCTCCAACTCAAATACGTCCCGGACTAAATTCGACACGACGGACATAAGTTTGGCTTCCTGACGATTAGATCAGCCAAATTCTTGTCCCTTCGAGTAAATATGACTCTCACTCAACTGAAGCCACTGTTTATCTGACTATGGCGAAAAGTGGACAAATTCTTCGCTAGCCAGTATTTTGGCTCACGCAGACCAGACAAAACACGACCAGTTTTTCGCTACATTTGTAGTTCTCCAACCAACGGCCTCTTTGCGAAAACTCGGTCGCATTGCATTGAAAAAATCCCTTGATTGTTTAGAGTATGCGCTTTTCGCTATCCAGAGCCTGACTTTTCAACGCTTCTCTCATCTTTGGCCCCAGCCCACCTACATCCAAGCCAAGACGCGAATCTTAAGTTACGCAGCTTTGTTTTCCTCTGTTGCAGGCCATATAATTTGTCTGAATGACGTCGTGATTTGGTTAGATATGGTAAGAACGAACGCACTCTCTTTGCAGGCCGCATGGAAATCGAACAACGATTTTGTACAGTCCTAACTCAGTAGACATCTATTCACTCTATGATGGCGAAGAAACTCGAGCTGTCTGATTATTATCTGGTGCAGATTTATAGGTTTTCACCATGAGGACTTTTGGTGGAAAATACAAAATTGCAGAAACTTACTGCACTGTGTTATCTTGAATATTAATAAATAATTTGATTTAATACATGGAATTACTTGAGATTTCCTTCACTACTGAGACGGCTCTTGCACTACGCGTATTCCAGAGTTTGAGAACTCAACTCGATTTCATGCAATACACAAATAACCACACACATTTAAATACAGGTATTCCGAAAAGACTAGCCGCGTTGAAATCAACCAAAAACTGACGTAGTGTTTTAAATTATCATTCCAAATCCAGCCAACAGTACTCTCCAACTCAAATACGTCCCGGACTAAATTCGACACGACGGACATAAGTTTGGCTTCCTGACGATTAGATCAGCCAAATTCTTGTCCCTTCGAGTAAATATGACTCTCACTCAACTGAAGCCACTGTTTATCTGACTATGGCGAAAAGTGGACAAATTCTTCGCTAGCCAGTATTTTGGCTCACGCAGACCAGACAAAACACGACCAGTTTTTCGCTACATTTGTAGTTCTCCAACCAACGGCCTCTTTGCGAAAACTCGGTCGCATTGCATTGAAAAAATCCCTTGATTGTTTAGAGTATGCGCTTTTCGCTATCCAGAGCCTGACTTTTCAACGCTTCTCTCATCTTTGGCCCCAGCCCACCTACATCCAAGCCAAGACGCGAATCTTAAGTTACGCAGCTTTGTTTTCCTCTGTTGCAGGCCATATAATTTGTCTGAATGACGTCGTGATTTGGTTAGATATGGTAAGAACGAACGCACTCTCTTTGCAGGCCGCATGGAAATCGAACAACGATTTTGTACAGTCCTAACTCAGTAGACATCTATTCACTCTATGATGGCGAAGAAACTCGAGCTGTCTGATTATTATCTGGTGCAGATTTATAGGTTTTCACCATGAGGACTTTTGGTGGAAAATACAAAATTGCAGAAACTTACTGCACTGTGTTATCTTGAATATTAATAAATAATTTGATTTAATACATGGAATTACTTGAGATTTCCTTCACTACTGAGACGGCTCTTGCACTACGCGTATTCCAGAGTTTGAGAACTCAACTCGATTTCACGCAATGATCCAGTGTTTTTTAATCTAGCCACTCGACTTCAACTTTATACGATAATGATATTAATTTCTTCTATAATTTTCAATAAATAATTATAGTAATAATAGGAGGCAGATCCTTGTAATAATATAGTTAATAATAAAATGAATTACTAATACTGTAATAAACAAACATTAATAATAAATAAATAAGTTAATTATAATTCAAATATTAAGTATTTGAATGCATTATTCATTTATACATAAGTTATTCATCAATCAATGTTGAATATTACTCATAACAACTTGTTTATATATTCTACTTTCGGATTTCATTAAAATGATGTTCTTATTGTTTCTTCATTAATAAATATTTCAATAAATATTTCAATTGTTAAGTGTGCGTTAATATGTATACAATGTGATACACAAATAAATTCTTCAACATTAATATTTTGTTCCAAAGGTTAGATTTTATCAGGAATAGCTTTGGAAATTTTATCAAAAATTAAGATATTAAATTCTAACATCTAGTATAGATTTATAACGAACCATGGATCTGGGATAGTAAATATTATCAATGATAAGATCAGTATGTTTTTAATATAAAACTCTACTTTGTCTGGAACTTCACTTATTGATAGTACTAATAACGGATATATTGTTTCAGAACTTAATGTGGATGTTTAAATATTTGTTAACAGTTTTTAAGTATGTTCATAAATGAAACAAGTTGGAGATACGTTATTTTCTATTGATTTAACGTAATAAATTATCTAATAGTGCACAGTTTGTGGAGATTAATTTGTTGTATATGGTCTTTGTCAGACAGAACTTATAAATGGACAGTTGGTAAACGATATTATGTTATGTATTTAGCCATTTGTATTTAATGGGGTAAAATGCATCTGTGGTGAAGGACATTTACTTAATAATTCAGTTTGCGTGCATATTATTGCTTAACTTACTTTCTTAGATATCTAAATTGATACTTAAATTCAAGATGTAAATAATAAATTATAGTGTCTGAGTAATAACGTGTCTAAAGACATATAATCATTGGACGATTAAACTCAAAGCAAATTAGATTCATTAAACGCTTATTTATAAAATTTAATAATTTAAAATATAACTTGGCTTTAATCAAATACTGATTTGTAAATACTAAAGTAAGAACTGCTTACAAATTCTAGTTTTAGTGCTTTAAATCAATGGCTGTTTAATAATATTAGCAGTACAAAGATATATTTAGAAAATTAATTAGTATCAAATATCTCAACACTAAATACCTCATTATTAGCTCGCATTCTTCTAAGCGATCAGGCAGCTGCATTAAGTAATAATATGATGGAACAATACATAAATACAACACGGGATACGATTGACCTTAGATTAATTAGTAATGTTACAGCTCTAAAAATTCAACTTCAGGGAGAAACAGATGTTATCAAAAATATTTTGATTTCAAATATTATTGATAATTCAACAACGTTAGAACAAAGAATAATTAGTAACGCATCTTTATTGTAAGCTAATATAATTACTCTCACCTCAAATACTCATACTGATATAGAGGCGCTTAGATCACAAGCCTTTTCGAACTCAACGTCAAATATCGCGCTTATTAACTCAAATCTTGTTAACAATATTTCTACGTTAAAAAGTTATGTCGATTCATAAGTTCTGCAAAGCGATTAAAATGTTGTTTCAAATATCACAAATACTAAATTATATGTTGATTCTACTAGAGATGCGATCGATACCAGATTGATTAGTAATATTAGTGTTTTAAAGACATTATTGTAACGAGAGACTAGCGCAGCGTAAAACTCTTTGTAATAAAATATAATTCAAAATTCAACAGTATTAGAATAAAGAATAATAAGTAATGCATCTGTTATTCTAGCTAACATAGCTACACTTACCACAAATAGCCATGCTGATCTAGAGGCGCTGCGATCTTAAGCGTTTTCTAACTTAACTTCTAATTCGGCTGTACTCAGCGGAAACATAGTAAGCAATATTTCTACATTGAAATCTTAGCTTGAAGCAGAATTATACACTAACTCCACTGTACTAGAATAAAGAATAATTGGAAATTTTTCAACTAATTTATAAGTTTATTAGTCAATTAATACCAATTATTAAACAGAAATAAATTTAATAATTTCAGACTAAAATAATAATAATAACAATCTTACAAAAGATTAAAATAATATTAACTAATTAGGATAATATTTATGTTCTTTAATACCTTACACTGTTTTTGATAATAATTCGGGCAATTGTGTTTGTATCAGACCAAATACTGTTCTGTCTGCAAATAAATAGTAATGCATTTGTACTATTCCATACACTGTATTTTCAGGAGGTTTATGTGTATGTACCATACCATATACAACATTATAGAATAACATATGCACTTGTACAATACCATATTCTACGCTATAAGGAAGTTCATGTGTTTGTAATGTAATACCATATACCACATTATCTGGTTCGAATTGTATTTGCACAATTATGAACACAGCTATAATAAATAACTAATGTTAATGTACAATCCCAAATTCTATTATATCAGGTACTTAATGTGTTTGTACGGATCCTAATGCTGTTATTTCTGGAGGATAATGTTAACTGGTATATCCAACTTGTTCGTCAAATAATCGTTATATATATTGCAATTCGCCTCCTAAATGTTGTCCATACTTTGTTGATATGTATGGAAGTCCTGGTTATTTGTGTATGCCAGAAGCAAAAGTATATGTTATGAATTTAAATGACAATAATGTATGTTATTGGTATCACACATGAATATGTTATGAGGAAGTCAAAATATGAGTCTTAATAATATTTTTAATTAGTGTTAAAGAACGTTGGTCATTTGAAGTGAAATATTAAATTTAGGCTATTATATAAAAATATAATTTTGGTTCCAACTATTATTAATAAATCGTTTAATGAAATAAATGTATTTCGGTTTCCAAAGTAAAAGTGTAATTTTATTAACTATTTTTATAAATATAAGCTGAAAATGGTAAATGATAAAACAATCAGTAAAGACATATGTATGGTAAAATTTTATGAACATTTCAAGAATATATTGTTTATGTACAACAACTATAAGAATTGCTAAAATAATGAATCAGACAAAAATATAAATAAATATAAATTGTAGTATCAAATTAGACAAATTTGATTTTAGAAACTTAGTTCATAATAAAAAACACAAACACAAATATATTTTATATCAAATAAATAACTGGTTCAAAAATAATGTTTATAATGTTCATAATATTCCTTAAAACTTTTTAAATATCCTTTTAGACTAAAATACTACAGTTGCTGTCAGTTAATAACAGTGTTAAATCACACATAGAACTAAATACATTAATGTTGTTACATAAATTAAGAAGCATAAGCACTTAGATTCAAACAAAGATGAAAACCATTTAATTGAACAACTGTTTTAGTAAGTATGCGGTAGAAGATTAATTGAGTTGAGAGGTTTATTTTATGTTATTAATTTTGTTGAAACGAAATAATGTTAAGCTTGTCAGTATTTCCACTTCGCAAATAATTAACAAAATTCTCGAAAACGACTTCAACCATTTAATAGGTAAATTACTATTTTTGTGTTCAATATATATTAAAACATATTATTCGTATTTTAAATCACTTTATTCATTTTTTATAAATGTGTGTGTACCCTCTTATGTCATTTTATTCACTAATATGCGTTTTATAGCACTCTGGACACAAATGATATCCTTTGCACGAACACACATATCTGCTATTACATTATTTGCAGCCGACACATTACGCACTTACTTTTGTATATACATGATAGTGTTTATATGCTTCTATTACTGGTCCTTTAATTGGGCTTACTGGTTGGTTACAACCTTCAATTTTTCGTGGTGTAGCTTTAATTTCATATTTTGTTAGATTTATTTTCATTTAATCAATTATGCTTTCAACATAATCCGTTATTTTAATTTCTTTATATTCTGGCTGCAATAATTTCATCAAAGAAAACCCATTAACTAATATTACTTACATAAAATAAATAAACATCCTTGTGGTCCAACGAGTACATCGTCCTGGAAACTTAATATTTTTTGTAAGTTGGTCTACGTAATCAACTCCTTTATAATTATTATTGTAGTAACGAACTATTTCAGGTTGTTCTCTGGGAATACCACGAGAACTTACAAATTCTTACATTTAACAGGGTTATTTCACAAATTTTGATTTTGTATATATCATGGTTAAAGTTTTCTACTTTTTGCATTACCATTAATAATTAATTTTATGTAAGTAATATTAGTTAATGGGTTTTCTTTGATGAAATTATTGCAGCCAGAATATAAAGAAATTAAAATAACGGATTATGTTGAAAGCATAATTGATTAAATGAAAATAAATCTAACAAAATATGAAATTAAAGCTACACCACGAAAAATTGAAGGTTGTAACCAACCAGTAGTAAGCCCAATTAAAGGACCAGTAATAGAAGCATATAAACACTATCATGTATATACAAAAGTAAGTGCGTAATGTGTCGGCTGCAAATAATGTAATAGCAGATATGTGTGTTCGTGCAAAGGATATCATTTGTGTCCAGAGTGTTATAAAACGCATATTAGTGAATAAAATGACATAAGAGGGTACACACACATTTATAAAAATGAATAAAGTGATTTAAAATACGAATAATATGTTTTAATATATATTGAACACAAAAATAGTAATTTACCTATTAAATGGTTGAAGTCGTTTTCGAGAATTTTGTTAATTATTTGCGAAGTGGAAATACTGACAAGCTTAACATTATTTCGTTTCAACAAAATTAATAACATAAAATAAACCTCTCAACTCAATTAATCTTCTACCGCATACTTACTAAAACAGTTGTTCAATTAAATTAACTTAAAAATTATTACCCACAAGAATTATTAAAATATATATTATTTTTACTTGGTCATAGTAAAATAACTAGTATATATTTATATATTGCGTTTGGATGTATTGTTGGATTGTTGCTGTTGAGTGAGTCATGTTATATAACGGACGAAAAACGTGATTAGTAAAATAATTCTATGTCATACATTTACATTCTTTAGACTATAACGAACATTTTCCATGTACATTTTCCACTTCAAACGGGAAATGCCAAATTATACATAACTTTTGAAGTATCGTAGGTTATCTCTATTCTCCCAATATTGATATATTACATCTTGTAACAATTTTTAATTATCTCTTATTAGCTGAAGTCTTAAAATTTCAAAATATTGAATTTTTACAGATGTTACTTAAAAGACTTTCGCAAAGGAAATAATCCGTTCTATAATCATTTTGATACCCACTATAGAATATTATGGGACTTTAACAGTTAAAGTTAATTGATGCTTATTGTAGCTACACCAATTCCATATCAAGTTATAAAGTAGTAAATAAATGTTAACTTTTGTAAATTAAAATGTTGAATATAGAGGTTCCTTCGATCATAATTGCTGCCAAACTTTATTCAAGTTGAGCTAAATAATGAGATTTTTGTGACCAAGATTTGCAAAAATGGAAGTAAAGAGGAAGTTCGAATAGAGCCTGGTATGTGGTCCCAATAATTATTACTACTATAATGATTTATGAATTACTTGAAGTTAGACCAAAGCTTCTATTAGTTGGTAAAACCCAACTTTTAACAAATTTTGAAGTTGATTTTTGACACAGAAAGATAAAATTTTTATGGTCGATTCGCAAGTATGTAACAGTTATGGTAGTTCAAGGTATCGAAGAGTATTACAATAACGCAGTTTAACACAGTTCATATAGACAGTTGAGAAAATAAGTCGAAAGTTCGGTTAATTATTTCAATAACTTGAACCAAAATCGAGTTCAAGGTCTAGTGTTTATAATTGTATATGTAACTACTATGAAGTACTAAAATATCGCTTCAGCTCATGAAGCAGTTTCACGAATTAGATTCACTAGCAATATAGCAGTTGAAGTAACTTGAATAATCTATTTGGTCGCTTAGCTAATAATCACTTATTGGCATCATACCTGTTACAAATATGATAATTTTAGTTTCAATATGTATGTTAGTTGTTGTTATTGAAATATTGAAAATGTAAAAATTTACTGTTTGAGGTGGAAGAAATAAGTTTGAGTGAATCCATACACGCAAAATATTTACTGATGTTAGATATTAATATTATTAGATTATCACTACCTCACGCCTCTCCAGTATTTTGTCCGTTTTCAACTGACAACAACTGTATAATAAATTCACTTGCAGTCTGTGCACATATCTTTATACTTTTGAGGTAGTTGTTCATATATCTTTAGAAATATTTCTTTTATATTTGTACTATACAATGTGAGTGCCTTTTTAAAAATCAGATCGTCATAGAAATCTGTTTAATCAGATGCGAAAATACGTTTGTACATGTACAAAAAATTTTCAATGTACTAAGTGTTAAACATTTATGGATCTAGTTTTTCGTTATTAAGTATTTTCTGACCTATATTAATTCTTTTTCGTTTTTTAATAATCAAAAGATACTTTTAACGCAACTATTCAGCGGTGTATTCATTAAACTCAAGTTTTCTTATCAGTTCCCATTTCTTTCCATAAATAGCAACGCATGCTATCAATTTTATTCTGTTACTTGGAGTCCATTATGTGTTACATTTCTTAGAATTTTGTTGAGAAATAACAATTGTATAATATGTTTTACATTAATTTGCAGACCTATTCATGTGTTAAGAAATTTATATCCATTAAGTGCGATTGTTTATTGTGTATTTATTTACTAATTCAACCAATTTTTGCTTGTCTGCTTCAGTCCATTTTGTTTTATTCATGTATTGAAGTGGATGTTATTATAATATACCATTATAGCATATACGAGTTTTATATTCTTAAGAAAACACCAAACCAAACATATCTAGAGATAAAATTAATATTTTTCTTAAAAATAAAATATAGTGAATAATGAGCAAAATTATATTATTTTCACTTCAGATGAAAATTATGGTGATTTAAAATAAGTGGTCTGATGATGAGCGGGAAAAGCTTCAGCAACTTGTGAAGCAATACACGTAAAACAATCGTACGCAGTGGACCTAAGTGTCCAAGTTCATGGATCGCAGTCCGAATCAGTGCAAAACGCAGTATTCGATTGTGATCTCGAAGAATGCGCCTAAGAACTGCAATATGTAGTGGACCATAGACTAAAAGCTGTAGCTGATTCAGAATGTTGCGATTTACGGCAAGAAATGGGAGCTGATCCGTAAAGTTGATATTTTAAGTCAATTCACCGCTGAGTAGTTACGCCAGAAGTACCTTTTCTTCCAAAATAACAAATTACTGAGAACAAAAATGCTTGAGAAAATAATTACAACTGATCAGTTGAACCCGAAAGAGTTCAACGAAAGGCAGGTTGAACTTTACACGTACATGTACAAGAAGTTCTGCGCGGAAAAAACGCCCCTCGAACCCCTAGAAAATTAAATCCTGTAGAAAGCGTTTCAGTTGAACGAAGAAAATATTAACATCCGAGAAGCGCTGCAGAAAATATTTGAAAAGCTCCCAGAGCTGTACTAACAGTAATTAATCAACCTTAATGCAAAATGATTTGCCATGAGTTAGAAAACGTAAGAACTAATGTCAATGGTTTAATAGGGCGACGTGACAGAAAATATTAAATTTTTAATAACTTTTATATATTATTTACTATTTATTATTTAATTTATTTTTATAATAACATATATTATTTGGAGAATCTAAGTCGAGCACACTAACAACTAAGCACTAATATTTAAGATATAGCAAAATATTGAGAAATATAAAGTTAAATAATAAGTATAACTAATATTAAATATTTGTGTGTTATTTGAAATATGATAAATGCAAGCCTATTAACTAGAGTATATTAATTAGTTATCACAGTAATTTTCATAATACACATTATTAATCATTATTGTAATTTACATTTGTATAATTATAAAATTATTATAAGCAAAATATAAGTCGATATCTTATTTTTATATCATTAGTCTTTGTATGTGAGTCTATCATTAATATGTTACACTAAATTTAAACTTAGAGAACTATAAATTTTATAGCTGATATGTTTTACCTCTCTGAAATAATTAGTTATACCACCTCAATGATTGCGTTACTAAATACACTCAGCACCCATAATCAACTAGACAAATGTTACAGCTGTATGTTCCAAAGAACATAATCTATCAAAGGACTATAAATTTAAATATAAAAACTTTGCACATAAAGTAGTGAAGCAACAGTTACAGTATATTATCAAAAACAACAACTGCTCCAATAAGGGTTTTATGGTAATACTAATTTAGTTGTTTAATAAACTAGCGATATAACGGTAATGATAGAACAAGACGGTATGAAGTACGTATTCTACAAGCGTCCAACGAATTCTTATGATCAAGGATAACGCGCGATAAAGATAATCTGCTCAGTGTTAATAACTATGACACTGCTATCATGTATTGTAACTGCTATGCTTGTTAAAAAGTGTAAGACAAGAACGAATTAAAAGGTTGTTATTGTTACTCCCAAAAATTCAGAGAATCATAGCACACTAATATTATGAATAATTATCATACTTTTTAACCTAACACGATATGTAATAAATTGTAATAATATATCATATATATAATATTTATAATATATTTATTTCTAAAGTGTACACTTTGATGACATATCTTTCCAGAGAATGCAATAAATACTACACCTTAATGAATATATTTGGATAAGAATAAGTATACAGTAGCTGTAATATCTTATAACCACCATATCCACACCCATCATCTCTGAAAAGTTAAAAGTTATATAAATATTAATAGCACAGTAATAACACGATAAAGTATAAAACAATACTATCATTTCTGAATGGGTGTCGAGAGCCTAAGTTTTACTTGAAAGTCTCAATGAAGTCTGTTTGTGTTGTCTCGAGGAAATGAGAGAGATATATAACATGATAATTTTTGGAAATTTTGAGATATGGAGTGAAATACATATATATTCTAGTACATCACTAAAAATGTGCGACGAATAAAATTCATTTTCTTTTGAATATTATTTTTAAATACTTGAATAAGTAGGGGTGTTATTTGGGTGTTTTGCTCAATTGAGCTAGGTAAGCTGTATTCTCCTAGTTATTTCTCATAATGGGGTCATATTTATAACTTATCAGGTACGGGATATTCCCTTACTATTCTTGTTACTGGATAGTAGAAAATTACACGAATACTTACTTACTCATTTTCAATAATTGAAGTCAATATACTATCTTTTTAAGTTAATCAAAGTATTAAAAATTGTTGTCTAATATATGATAAAAAATATCAGCTTTAATCGACTTTTATATTTTCAGGTACAGTTCTCCAAGCCTAAATTTTTGAATAATTTATTTTAATTATATTTCATTGGAGGCGGACTAGGTTTAAATCAATATTGTAAAAATGAAGAGTTATACTAACACTATCTATCTACAGTTCCTCATATCAAATAAGTTCTTAGTTTCCAACTTAGTTACTTTAAACATCCATTGAATTCGAATATTAAAATACTAATTCGCGTGACGATTACATTGTTGTTGTATGTCTACTTAGCTGAACTAATTATAATAGTAATATGGGAATTTGATTTCAACGGTAACTATTTATTTAAGAAGTCGACCATTATGTTGATTTCGATTATTATTCAAAGAATAGTAATAGGCTCATTTTCTTAAATTAAGCAACTCTAGGACTAACTAATGCTGGTTGATAACTTCGTCCAGATTGTAAACTTTAAATACAAGTTCACAAGAATTTTTACTCTCAAAAGTGACGTAAGCTTAGAACCAATAACTTCCAACAAACTTTATTAATACTATAGTTTAACTACAATATGCTATGTATTTTATGTTTGTGGCAGCTCATAGATGTCTCTCATTACTTTGTATTAGTTAAAATTTGAATAAAATTTGTGGAATTCTATTATAACTGCAACAGCCCAGCATTATATTTTTGTTATCACTGTAACGTAATGTCACTAATATATAGCGTCAAGATTACGCAAATATATTTCTTCTTAGTTAGTTAGTATTTACAAATATCTAAAAATAGAATAATTATCATAAGTAATCAGTTAGATCTTATCTTACAACTGAAATTAATCTATTATACTTATTAGAATACCGGAATATACCATTATTTCGCACTTAATTAAATTATTGTGTTATTAGCAGCAATTTGTTGAATACCACAAAACGCTCATTTGCTGGAATTTCTTATGATTTAATGTAGCGTTAATTAATTTACTAAATGACACAAATAACAAGTTAATTTCCCCCGAATATCGACTGTGTTCATTTTAGTCATTGCTGATATTTTTTCTTTTTGTTGGTTTAACTACATGATACTACATTAACTATAGCTAGCTGATCTTGACATCTTTGTTGAGTATAGATATTACCATTTATATTTTTGATTATGTTGCCGTTTCAGCGTTGATTTCCATTTTACAGAAAATTTTATGATGAACTTGATTTCACAATAAAACTATGACTTATGTTCTTTGTAGTGTTAGTAACCAACCTAGTAGCTCCACATACTTTGATCGATTCCAAGTCCTGTGTGAATAAGAGTTTACGATTATCATTTTAGTTCATCAGAATTCCTCAAATTTCAAACATATCTTGTACAGTCTAAATTCTTCCAAGTTACTTCAACTTTAAATCAAAAGCTATCTCTGTATTAGCGTGTTTGATAAGTAGTTATTAATATAATTTTGGAATTTTAGTAAATGAAAGCTGGTCCAAATCTAAGTTTTTCATAATATATTAAAATTATTAAATGGCATATACCGTATAATCAATATATAAACTCTATAAAGAGCGAAAAGTTTCGTCTCAACTAATCATTAAGACTTTTGTGGCGGTCTCATTGTGTTTGAAGTGGGAAACAGATCTCAAGAAAATAAAAAATAATGATCGCACATATTTAAAAAGCATTAATAATACTCAAAACTATCAGATTCTTCAAAATATGAGAAAAAATCATGTGATATAAGATGCAGAACATGTTTTTGACGATATGCAGGTCTCATGTACTCACTTATAAAATACTGGACTCGTTAAAACTGGCCCATGTGCGGTTTTTACACTTAATGTTTTGTAAATTATTTGAATTTAAATAATTTGGTGATAAAAAACAGAGACTTTTGGTTGAATGAGAAATTTTAATATTTTTATTGAATAATTTGTAATTAATATATACAAAAATAGTTTCTACAATATCAATTTTATCATATTTTATCTTTGTTTTTTATCATATTTTATCATATTTTTTTATCATATTGTATTAATATCTATTACTTATAGCTAAGAAGCTGGTTGGTTAGATTAGTTGATTATAAGTAGTGTGAATTATGGATTCATAACATAACATGGGTCATCATGATAAATGAGTATTTTGATCACACATTTTGAGTCTTTTTATATTATCCTATGACTGTAGTACGGTTAAGTAATCATTGAAAAAGTATTCAGTTATTTTAAATTGCAATGCCCTCATATTAAAATGTTCCTATTTGTACACTAATAATGTTATCTAGCCACTCCTAACCTATAAAATGTCGGAATAAAATCAAAATATTTTAAATGAGGAATATGATGCTAAAATGACACTTAAATATTAAGGGAAAATAAAAGACAGTAGTTTGCAAATCGGCGATTGGCGTGGTGTTGATCCAGAAGTAACAAACATAAGGTTTCTTGAAAAGTTCAATATCAAAAACTTAAACCTAAATATTGACAGCAAAACGAATATATAATTTAAAAATGGAGCAATTAAAGAATTAAACTTGTGTTTAGTACATCGTGGGAGGAGAGATGAAGTTTTGAAAATGAACGTTGACGACTTAGAGCTCGAAAACCTTGAAGTTTTACTAGTTTTAAACAGCCCAAACCTGCAAAATGATTAACTGTATAATCTAGCTAAATTTAAAAAACTCCACACTTTGGATGTTTCAAACAACAATGTTGATTTGACGCACATTCATAAAGCTATCAGTTTAACTAAATTAAGCATGTATTTTTGTTATTTGCAGAATATTGACAAAATATCATCTCTAACTAATTTGATGATTCTAAATATTTCTAACAATTTACTACAAAACATCAATTCTATACGTTATTTGGTAAGTCTCAAAGAATTAAACATCAATTCAAATAAGTAAATAGACATTACTCCGCTGAAGGACTTGAATTGCCTTATAAAATTAGATATGAGTAGATGTGGATTAAGATAATTAAGCGCTTTAAAGTATCTTATCAACTTACAAATCTTAGATCTTTCGGACAATTCTGATATTATTATCACGGAATTGCAGTTTTTGAAGAATCTTACTCATTTAAATTTGGATTAATGTAATATTGTTTCAATTTATGTTCTGAGACCACTCGCGAATCTAGAAGAACTATCAATGACATGTAATAATATAGTGTATCTAGACGCAAATCTTAATGAGATGAAAAACTTAAAAGAACTCAAAGTGTAATATAATCTTGTAAGTGACACCTCATCAATTTATAAACACCAAAACTTTGATAACTTTATCAAAGATGGTGCTAGAAATATTAACTTATCCTATTAAAGATACTAAAAAGATCCATCTGAAGAAGAACTTCAAATTGCCAACTAATTTAGAAATGTCGAGAGTCCGAACATTTAACTCAAAGAAATCCAAAACAAAAGCATTAAAACAACACTCAACAACTGTAAACAAGAAATAAACGTGGTGATGAATCGCATGTGTTCCAATCACGTCCAGTTCACATCAAATGTTGTTCACTTCTTCCAACAGTTGAATCAATTTGGGTTCGAATGAGATCAGGTAATGTAATTGTTTTAAAGATAATTTGATAAATAATATTATTATATTTTAATATATCAATATTAAAGCAGAATTAATTAATGAAATATTTGTTTAGACCACGCGAACATGAAGATCACGAAGATATAATCTAACTTGATGATTATTGTGTAGTCTTTCTACAAGCGAAATTTCATATCTAAAGATCATTGCGGAATATTCTAGTAAAAAATAAATGGAAAATCGAGAACAATTGAAGACATCTTGAAACAGAGAGAATAGAACCTACCTGCCCAGTAAAAACAGCCCAAGAGAAGCAAAAGCGCGAAACCCAATAAAGGCACAGGATAATCGAGCATTGACTCGTTCTTCTGAAGGCGCTTCTTCTTAGACCTGGTCTTCTAGGGGTAGTAACACGATTACTGACATCTCTCCGCTTAAAAATATGGTGAATCTCAATATTTTACAATTGCAAAATAATTAAATCGTAGATTTATCACCGTTAGATAAAATAGACGACTTAACGGTTCTTAATGTTAAAAATAATAAAGTTTGTGATTTATCCGTGATATACAGTAAAATAAATAGATAAAAATTTAGTGTGAAATAGATAAATTTTCATGACAATTATATCGATGACGAATGCTCACACAGCAGTGAAGCCGCTCATATATTCGGGGACTAAAAAGAGCCAACTTCTGAGTTGCTGATGATGTCGCGTAACATGAAATGCTTCTTCCTGCAGAACAATAAAGTTGAAGAGAACTACAAGCAATACTACGATCTCAAAATCAATTTCAAAAGAAATAAGATAACTTTTATAGAAAAAGTCAACAAACTCAATTAAAAACTACAAAATATTCAATTATATTTTTCCAGTGCCATTGCAGCTTAGTTTTAGATGTATAGTGTTTGTAATGACCAGTGAGATAAATATTAAATTTCTCTCTTTAAAATAAGTATATTATATTAAATAATCACTATTCACAAATTCATTGTTGAATAACTTTAATAGTAGATTAATGAAAAGTACTTCACTCTTTGTTCTAAAACATCTCGGCGTAGTGCTTCACCTCGATGTCCATTTCGTCTTGGTGCAGCTTCATGTACTCCATGACCCTGTCTTGCAGCTTCAGCTGGGTCCACTGCATGACCGGTTTCAGGTAGACCTGGTCTTCTAGGGGTTGTTCAAAGCGGTCGAATTCGGCGTCCATGATTTATGTGGAGCGGAAGTGCAATCAGATGATTAACTGGAAATGCAGTGACGCAGCGAAAGTCAACTTGTTTAAGAATAGAAGTTGATCGGGAATTGTTTACTCGGTCTACTTTGGGTCAAGTCCAGAAAAACTAGACAGCAAAAGTTTAATAATTTGAGATTGAGCTACTGTGAATTATTCATCATATGTGTTATTAATTAATACTACCAAGCGTATCTATATAACTTCTGAATGGCCGATGACATATCTTTGAACACCTCCAAGGCTATTCAAGCCCGACAATGCGCACCTATATCCGATTTTGCGTCTCACTTCACTGTAGTGAACGAATTGAAAGTTGTTGAACTTCCTGAGCCATCAACTGCGGTATTCAGCGATACAAGGCAACTCTTTTGCATTTGTTCAGTGCACGACCTATGAATTATGGTAAGTAAACTTCACATTTATTCCTTCTTGATTCCGAGCTTGCTGAACAGTTTCGCCATCGCTAATAACATAATGTTTCTTTTTATGGCTAGAAATCTAAAAAAGCAGAATTATTAATATAGGATCTATATATAGGATCTATTTATGATCACAAACAATTATAAATTGAAATTGATACTTATCAATACTAGAAATACCACTTCACACCTAAGTCTAAAATATGAACTCTGCAATGGAAGTCTCCAGTCATAATATCATCGATAAATACGCAAATTCGATTGAAAACAATGAGCTTACAATAGAGAACGAAGAAGACTTGAGGGTTCTAACAGATATTTAAAACTTAAATGTCAATAAACTTGTTCTTAAAAATTGTCCCAATGTTAACACAGAAACACTACCTCTAAACATAAAAGATCTCAAACTTGAAAGCTGCGGTATTTAATCCCTAGATGACCTGCATTTAACGCCGAATATCTATATTCTAAATTTGAGAAGCAACTAAATTAGCTCCTTGACCAATATGGAAATAATGACCAGTTTAACCAAGCTCTATATTGGTGGAAATTAACTTTCAGATATTTCAGCCATTTCACTCCTTGTCAATCTATAAGTGCTTTAACTTTGGGGTAATCAGTTAACAGATATAACTCCACTAGCAAAACTAGTTAATCTATGTGAACTTAGTATTAAAGAAAACAAAATCTAAAGCATTCAGCCTTTAGAAGATTTATAAAAACTTACTTGCTTAGTTCTTAGTTAAAATTAAATAAGTGAAATCCAGCCATTGTTAAATTTGTTGGGATTAGAGGAATTGTATTGTGAAGACAATAAAATATAGAATATTGATGCTATTTCTGGTTTGTATAAGTTGAATATACTAAATTTATCAAATAATTAGATTGCACAAATCGATGCTATAGCAAATCTAGACAATTTATCTGAATTATATTTAAATGACAACCGTATTAGCAGTATAAACGCTTTGAAAAATATTAAAAGCATTCGAGTGCTATATCTATATTCGAATCAAATTTAAGATATATCTGATTTAGAGCTATTGACGGATTTAGAAGAGCTAAAACTATAAAACAATCAAGTGTCTAATATTTAAGTTGTTGAAAAGATGAATAAGTTGCAGGTTTTACGAATCGAAGATAATATAGTCGAAGATGCTAGTTTTGT